>CAUOFW020002557.1:0-47097 GCA_963454935.2 Ilex paraguariensis
AAACTTGTTTGTTTAATATTTTTATACTCTAAATTTTGGGGAAAAAATGAGATTTGAGTCAAAGAAAATAGAAACAAGTGTAACTTGTTTTTATAGTTTTCTTTGAAAATTTTAGAAACATGGAGAACAATTTTGATATATATATATCATGTCATTTTGACTTAAAAATGTTCCATCTGAATTTCAGAATATAATGAATGATATTTTTTATCCTTATTATGCATTTTGTATCGTTTATATTGATGATATACTAATCTTTTCGGATTCTATTGATCATTATTTTAAACATCTTAATAGATTCATTTATATATATGTATATATATATATATATACTCTGTGTGTATATTTTTTTATTAATGTTTGAATTACTGTTCAAATATATATTTAGGCTATTTAATCAGATTTTACTATTTTCTGTATTTTAAAATTTTTTTTGAAATCATCTAACTAAACAAGTTTTTTGTCTCAAAAAATATCAAAACCACTTTCTTAAAACTTTTCTCAAAAATTATTTTTGGATACTATTTTTTGAAACGCAAATCAAACATGCTGTTAATTTTTCCAGGCATCTAAGGTGAGATGAATACTAGATTAGATTCTCGATGCATTGTGTCAATCCAATTGATATTTCAAGAACACCACTTAGATTAGATTCGACCCTCAGGAATCCTTGAATTCCCATGTTATATCTTCCTTTCATAGGATGTATCTAAAAAGATGAAAGTAGATGAAGAGATACCAACACAAAATTCTTCATTATCTTTTTTGCCTTTTCTTTTTGGCGAGTGTCATATTCTGGCTAGTCAAGGATAGTTTCCAATAAAGGGTGGGTCCTGTGTATACAGGCCCACAAAAATTTGTTGTCCCCAATAGTGCACAAGTACCCTAAACCCTAAAAATTTCCGGTCTAAGGGTGATGCAGAAGTAGGGTCTGCTCAAAGGGTAAGTCACTTAAACTTCCGCCTAGGGCCCTCAAAAGAGGATCCCCAATTTTATTTGTAATCTTTATCAAATAGTTTTATTTGGTTTAATAAAATTCAAGATTAATAGACGATTTGAAATACAATTAAAGAATAAAAGTTTATATACAATCTCTATTTATCGGTTACTATTGTTTTATTTTATTTTTAACAATATTCTAAAGAAATTGTAATGGGTTAATCATATTATCAACTAAAAAACATAAATTAACAAAATTTTAATATAGAAACTTAATTATTAATTTTGCATTACAAAAAAGCTAGAACAATAATTTTTAATAAAAATCTAATCATATATCTTATATATTTATTATTAATTTTAAAGGGCTCCATTTATAATTTTTGTTTAGGGTCTCAATTTTCATTGGATCGGTCCTGTGCAGAAGGACTGAATAGTTTCCCTCAAGTACCATTCTTAAATTATCCCAGTTAGCGCCCAAAATCTAAATTTTTTTCTTCAACAATTTTGGTTACAACTATACTTACCATCTTAGGGCATTGATTTTGAAGAAATCTATGTGAATAGCATATGGTTATGAATTGGAGCACCCCCACCGAAAGGGAATTTATCTGCTTTCGATGATTGAAGTTTGCGATTCTCGTACTACTATAGGGGTAAAAGGCTCCATGGACATAGGATTTCATTGTTACAACACTAGGTTCTTTTTGAACTGACCTGTGTGATTCTTTCTTCAACATTTTTTCCCCCAATCCTTTGGATAAGATGCTAAAACATGTGATTCGGAAATGAGAGAGACCCTACTTTCCAAGATGTGGTTTCCATTGCAACTTATAGCATCGTGCATGCTGACATGGGATAACAATGAAATTTTGGAAAAAGTTAAGTAAATGCAAAATCCATCAATGTGCTTGTTAATCAAGATGAGCTTGTTGAGATTAAGTAGTCAAGTGTAGATTCTTCCTCAAGCAGGACCTTTTATTGAGACAGCGCTTTACTTTTTTGAAAAATAAAATTTAAGAAATAAAACCTAGAATTTAATACTCAATCCAAAAGCAAGCAAATTCTAAACAAAAATCCCCCAAAACTTGTATATAAATCATAAAATCAAACCCAACTAGTTCAAATTAATTTCTCAAAAATTATGCAAAAACATATAGGAGAAAGAAGTGTTTATGATTGGAAGCCATTTGAGGATTGTTCATAAGTCAAATAAAGTAGAATTATTTACAAATAAAAACTTATGTGAGACAAGCAGAGACTACTCGAGCTGAGCCACACTTTACATGGATCCAGCTCGTTTATAGAGCAAGTTCAAAATTCGGTCAAATTCAGTTGATTTTGTTTTGGACGAGAATGAATTAGGCAAAATAGAATTCGATTGTTCGGATCATTTCAGAGCCTTAGCAATAGAGGCAATAACAAGCACGAATGTAGATTTGTTTGCTTATCCTCTCAGAAACTTTGATACTCTCAGCAAATGTTGACCTGGTTAGTGGTCAGAATAACTTGGCTGCAGTGGTGGACTCGTCAACTACGTTAATTCTCATTCTTAAAGGCTAAGAATGCCAATCAATGATGTCTACAAGGTGATGTTCCATTTAGACGATCACACGTAATCATTTGTATGGAATTTCGTGTTATTTTATTAAAATTTTGATCCTAGTTACACAATATGGACTAAAATTCGGGTTTTATTCTTAATTTGACATTCTATTTCAACTTCTAAATAAAATGAGTTGAAATTTGAGTTTGCATGGAGGGTCACAGAATTTGAGCTAAAACTAGGGTTTGACCAAAATTATTAAATTCAAGTTGAGCTAAAATTTGGCTTAAACTTAGATCAGTAAATTCACATCGGGTTAAAATTTGATTTGAAAAACCCGCAACCCAAACCTTAGTATAAATCTTTGTTAAATTGGATTGAAAATCATGCCCCACTTTGAATAAAGAAGGGGACCAAAACAAAGAAACTCCAATTTTGAAAGGGAGGTATGGACTGGGAGTTGATCTTTGGTGCTGATTGCTTTATGTTTGTGCTGCCCTCCATGGTTGCAGATGGTTGAGTTGTTGGTGTTGATTTTTGATATTGCTTGATGTTGATAGTTTTGCAATGATGTTGATGTTACTGCTACAATGTTGGATGGTGCTTGGTCTTGACACTTTCTTTTTGAATCTTTTGCAATGTGAATTTATAATGTATTCTTTTGCTTTGCGGATGAAGAATCTTCTAACTTCTTCTAATTTCTTGTTTTAAAAGATCAACCATCCCTTTGGAAACACTTGTGTACATGACCCCATTTTCGTTTTTTTGTGGAATTGATCTTACTTACCGAAAAAAAACAATTACTTGTTAGGACTCATTTGGAAATATCATATACTAGTGGGCTCCGGGTAATAATTTTGAATAAACAATAAAAAGAAACAGATTGATCAAGATAGAATAATAGGAGAGTACAGGAAATGAAGAGCTCCATATATATCTAAAAAGTTATAATTTAAATGCGTATCTTCCCTTAGATGAGTGAATCCTATCAATTTTTTTAGTAAAACCCACTCATCCCCCACTAATTGAAGGGATAATATGCATTTGGATTTTAACTTTTGAATTTCATTTGAATTATGTAACATTTTTCATATATAAATGTGGACAACATTATGGTAGGCAACAAAATTTCGACACCGTACCAATATTATTTTAAAAGTAAAGTTACAATTCATTCATGATCATTAATAATCCAAATTAATTATAAACTTACTTGACATTTAAAAAATATAACTTGGCCTTAAAATTTCATAGTTAATTATAATATTATGCGATCGATTATGCTATTTAGAGATTTAACCTCAAAAAGTTATAACTTTTTGATAGAGTACCTTCTTTGGCATCGTAGTCTTCTCTGTAAATGCAGCTTGCATATCTAATCCGATCACACAGCCTACGAGTCTTTTACTTGTCCTTCAGGCCTTACATTACCCTATTCAACTCTCTCTCTCTCTCTCTCCAACATGCCTTCCATCGGAGACAAAATAGTGGAACCGACCGCAATAAAAGTGGATCAACTGAGAGACATTTTCGGAAAGTTCGACAAAAATGGCGATCATAAACTGAGCAAAGAAGAGTTGAAGGAAGCCTTTAAGTACATGGGGGCATACATTCTGTGCGTGCAAGATCCTGCACAATATAAGAAACGAAAACAGATCTCTCCCTTGGTGAACTCGAGTGAGCCAGTTGAGTGACCAACCACGCTGCTTGGAACAGCCTGCGAGGTCCGGTGGTAACCTAGAACAGCAACGGGAGACCCTGGGGGAGCGGAAGAACGATCCAGTAGGGCTGAAAGAGGTTCCTGGAACAAAGAAGAACAAGTTAGAAGGGCGCCGGAGTGTTTTCCGGCGTATCCCCTCCGACGATCTAGTCAGTCTTTGAGAAAGAGAGAGGAATGAGAAAATACTGAGTGTGTATTGTAGTAAAGAGTTTTTTGTTTCATACCCGTCTTACCTTTTGCAAGGAGTATTTATACCTCAAAAGCTCATGATTGCTGTCAGTGTAGTCAGTAAGTGATCATTAGGTACAGGCAGTGTGCGCACTGATTCTGATGAGGAATGTCTTCTCTTCTTAACTGCTCGGGGTCCCGAGCAATCAATGCTGGGTCATCGGGATGCCGACGGTACAATGTACTCCTCTCGGAGAGGATGCAATAAATGCTCTGTATTAGGAGCATTTATTGCCTTTCATTTCCGAGCCTTACCGCATTGAATGCGGTCTCATTAAGGGAATGGTGTAATTAATCGTTTGCTTTCCCAAGTCGCGTGTCAGCAACGGCATGCGGTTTCTCTGTCTTCGATGTGATATCATACGCCACGCGTCCATCCCCCATTGGCTGTGGCCCCTGCATTCCAGTACGTTCTGACCCTAATTGTGTAAGACGAGGTTATGATGAATAGCCTAAACTAGCCTAGGCTAATGACTTGTACGTCAATAGCTTATTCTGGAGTAGAGGAGGCGTCCAGGACGGGGTACACCTCGGCACCGAGGAAAGGCTCATCTCGGAACCGACGGTGGGATACCGACCGAGGTACCATATCAGACCGAGGCTACGTGTTGGTTGTAAAACGTACTGAATGCCATGATCCTATATGAGGAGTACCTCGGGGGCGAGGACCTTGTGCGCCGATGGTGCTTGATCTTAGCAACAATATTTTGGTAATAACGAGGACACGTGTTTTCATCATGGAGTATTTCAGAAAAGTCTCATCACATTCCTGGATGGAAAGCTTGGTGTGGTCTCCAAGTTGCAAACGCCAATCGCGATGGATTCATCAGCGAGGATGAGATGAACGAGCTTGTCAACTATGCTGTCAAATCTGGATATACCATCCAGACAAGTAATTAATTGTACGGTGTGGTTAACATGTGGACCTAATTTATGGATCTTATTCACCTTAGCTGATGAATTTGCAATAAACTATTATGAATTAATTTAGCTAATTAGGTCCGAATAGTATTAATAATATATTAATGTGCAATAAATTTGTGAATAAATATGTGCCTATTGGTTTCAACTTTCTTTGGGGAATCCATGTTTAAGGTAGGAGAATGGAAATTATTGCCTTCTTGTTCATTGATATAATCCATGCATATGTTTTTTTCTTTTTTTTCATCTTCTATGGAGGGCAGAGCATTTCATTATCATTAAAAATGTAGGGTTACAAATAAATCGAACCCAACCTAGCCAACCACCAAATTGTTCGAGCTCAACTCAGTTCGCTCTCAAAGAATGTTTAGGCTTGGCTTGGACTTGTAACTAGTTTTGCCAAATTTGGTCAAGCTTGTTTCTCACATTTTCAAAGTTGACTCAACTCAACTTAACTCGTTTGATTGAATGAGTCAAGTTAGAGTTTCGCTTAGCTTAGTTCAATTTAAATTGGCTTTTTTGGCTTTTATGGTCTCATCCATTAATGATATTACAAACACATAACAGGAAGTGAAATTTGGGTATAGTAAGTCCTAATTTTGGGTGGTGTCTCAATAAATTTTAAATCATGTCACTTTGTTTTACACTTTCAATGCGGAGGCCATATAACCATTGAATAAAGAACAAGAAAATTATTTTTTAACTGATCACACAAGAGAAGAAAAAACGAATAACAAATCTTATGCACCCATAGAAAAAAGAAATGCCGTGAGACTCGAACCTTGGGAAAAAGAAAAAGAAGAGAAAACATATTAGAGAGTATGTTAACTTATTCAAACGTCCAAGGTAGAGGAAATGGGAAGAGTGAGACTCGAACCTTGGGAAAGGCGCTAACCATTTGATTGGATTGTTAATCCAATTGATATTTCCGGAATACCTTTTGGATTAGATTCCACTCTTTGGAATCCAACCACTTTATGTTTCATTTCTTACGATGTAACCAAACAACATGACAGTAGATAATAAGAAAAGATGGTGAAAGAGTTTCCTTTATCTTTTTTTATGCCTTTCTTCATCATCCATAACCACAAAAAAAAAAAAAAAATTTCTTTTCTCAAACAATCTGCAAGAAATGAATTCTACAATCCCAAGTTTTATTAATTTCACACAAACCCTAAATGCTTCCGATCCTAGGGGTACAAAAAGATTCATCTTGGACCAAATGCCTAATATTTTCCATTAAGTTCCATTCTCAAATTATCTCGATTAGCTCCCAAAATTAAAGTTGTTCTTATGTCGAATAATCTTCTAATTAAAACCATAAATTCCTTTCATTTCATACAAGACTCTGTGTGTATGAAGTATACTGCTTCAACTTCAAATGTTTAAACTCAAGTGCAAGTTGAGAAGAGTAATATATTCTTCGGAATACCAAGATCGAACCCTTAGAGAATTGTGAAAACGCAACAATCACACTAATACTATAGCAATCTTGTGAATATGTTTTGTTTGAAAGAATATTTGAATTGAGAAAATTGATTAAAGTAATTAAAATAGTATGAAAAATACTAGAGCGTCAGGTACTCTCTCTCTTCTTTTTTGTTTTCCATCATACATTTTATCATGCATTACTTGACTGAACAATTTGTTACCATATATTAGGTACTCTCTCTCAAATCCATACAATAATGATTAAAGACTTAGTTTTTAAATCTAAACAATAATCAAATGTCGATTGATTCAAGTCACCAAATTTAACAATAAGACCAAGAAAACACATTTGTTTATAATTAGAAGTTTATTCAGGAACCTGAATAAACCTTCAATTATATTATTATGTGAAATAATGGTAATCAACTTAAACATGAAATAACCAGTTATTTGACTCGTATGAAAATTCAAGCAATCGATGTACATGACATAATGACTCAAAGATTTTTACAGAGTAAAAATTTTGCTAAAAAATCAAAAGTTGAATTAACAAAAAAATCACATATCATTAAGCTCATAAGTCAATAAC
This sequence comes from Ilex paraguariensis, assembly GCA_963454935.2. Classification (NCBI taxonomy): domain Eukaryota; kingdom Viridiplantae; phylum Streptophyta; class Magnoliopsida; order Aquifoliales; family Aquifoliaceae; genus Ilex; species Ilex paraguariensis. The sequence goes on from CAUOFW020002557.1 coordinate 7,375, forward strand.
ATTACCGTACTTCATTGAAAGGTCCTCCCTTAACCCTAGTTAAATCTCTTAGCCAGATATGACGAAACTAAAACCACAACAATTAAAGTAAATATAAAATGACTAAAGCCAAAATGTCCCTTTAACATAGCCTTCAACTTCTATTTATAAGACTATTTAGGAAAAGATAAAATTGAAATTAAATTATATCTCTGGTGTTGGCAGCCGACTACATGCGTCCGGACACATGTTTCTTTCCGTCCAGATGCAACTTTCAGTAAGTTCTTCTTCTTAAATTTTAACCTCCTGTCAATCACGTCCGGACGCAAGACCTTCCACCGTCCGGACGCGTACTTTAGTTTGTTCTTTTTTTAACTAGGCTTCCCTTCTTGCATTATCTCTTCATTTCTTGAGTCTTTTCACTGCAAAATAAGTACAATTCATCCTTTATTAGCATAGCATCAATTCTCAAATAACATATTATATTTACCAACTTTTTCTAATTAAATAATTGATTTTTTCTAATAAATAATGTAAGTATTAGATCTTAATCATATACTATGCATGCAAAATTATCTATTCCATGTGTTTATTCAATCCAATTTACAACTATTTTTTATACAAATATGATTTTATTATTAGATGATGATGAAACACGACATCTTATATTGTTGTGCACGTACAAACTAAGTCGTTTGCATATTTGAATTCGAACACAAATGTTTTTCTCGACAATAATTAGGAATTTGGTACCAAATAATGAAAGAGATATGAAATATATATTTTTCCAATTTTTTTCAATCTGAGAATTTATTTCATTTACCAAAAAATAAAAGAGGAATGTACTTTTATTTAAAAGTTTTAGTATAGAAAAAATCAACCTGAATACCACATGTTCAAGCATTGGACCATCCCACCCAAAGGGAATTAATCTGTTTTCATTGATTGAAGCCTGTGATTCTCGTACCACAAGTGGGTTAAAGGCAAGATAGGTATAACATATCATATTTAGTGTAAAAATAATTATAGATTTTAAGCACATATTTATAATTAGAATTAAGAACTATTGATACTGAATTTTTGGTCAAATCAACAAATATTATAATTATGATGTGAGCAAAATAATTTTAAGTGTTATAATTCGAAATAAAACATGCAAACAATAGTTAGATCATATAACATGCAATTTAAATAAACACATAAAATGTATAAACATGCAATTTACATAAACTAAATAAATTAATTTGGAATGAGCTGGCCTGCAAGTCCGAGACACGTGTGATCACTGTCCTAAAACAGCTGAGCCTCTCCACATGAGGGTACTGACGAACACCAGCGACTCCAAGATTTAACTCAAACGCTCGCAGCAACACCTTTTCAATGGTCACATCCACTGGAAGGTTGGAATGAACCTGACTCGAATCAAGTTGCCCAAAATAAAATAAATGATAATTGAAAAGTAGGCTGAGTGTAAAAGAAGGAATAGAAAAGGTAGGCCAAAGTGTAAAGGAAGGAATTGGAAAATAGGCCAAAGTGTAAAAGAATGATATGAGCTATTGGAAAGTCTACTGAGCAATAGGAAGTGTTGATTTGACCGTTTGACTTTGGCCCTTCGCCTGTAACGTGTAACTGTTTTTTATTTTTTTTTATTGTTTGTCTTGAATACCTATAAAACTAATAATAATTATTATTCTTTAATATATACACTAAATAGGGAAAAAGAATTATAACTGAAATTCATAATTTAAACATAATTAAAAAGTTTTAAAAACTTAATTTTTATTTTTACAATCCCCTACAAGTTTTTGAAACTTCAAAGTATCTCAAATATTTTGTATATACTTTAATATAGAAAATATGAGCAACTATTATACTGTGCAATAGGTGTAGGTGTGTTCCGGACTTGAACCTTACTTAGTGTTAATAGTTTTCCTCTGAAGGATCATAGTGACCAAAGGCTTGAACTAGATCCTTTGAACCAGAGTTCAACATGTCACACATAGAGTATAGATATTGGTTAAGATTCGCGGGTCAGTGCTCTTAATGGTCTTGCACTTAATCTTGATTCTCATGAGTTCCAAGAGAATAGCTCAATTCTCATAGTCGCGGCTTCACGACTACTCTCACTTAGGTGAGCCCTCCAAGGATACATGTGCACAATACCCTACAGGAGTGTTCCTGCCTCGGTCTCATTCAGGGTAAAACCCTTCCTTACTGTTACACTACATATGCACTTCTGTCATAGGGATGAGCAGGAAAATATCTCCTCTTGGATATTTCCTAAATAACAGTGCTAATGAATCACACAGTATGGATTGTTTCTACCCATTGAACTTCCTTTATGGGGTCCCCAATCACAGAAGTTGGGTTACCTCCCTAGGTGACTCCCTTGTGGGCTTAAGCCCATCCCCCTCGACAGTTCTGAGACAGCTTTCCTCGAAAGCCCTTTAGTGAGCTGATCAACTATATTAAGCTCAGACTTCACAAAGTCTAGTGATATTATACTTTTACTCAGCATTTTCCTTTATTGATTTATATCTCACTTGTATATGTCTATTCATCTTTTTATTATTACGATTTTACTTCACAAGCTCAATCACTGCCTTACTATCACAGTGTAATGAAATGAGAAGTATGAGTTTTTCCACTAGAAATATCTCTAGTAATAAATTCTTTATCCACTCAGCCTCAGCATATGTGGTATCTAAGGTTATAAGTTCTGACTCGATAGTACTTCTTGATATTAGGGTTTGTTTTTTAGATCCCCAAGATATGATTGTTCCTCCTAACAAAAAGATATAGCCAACAGTAGATTTTATATCCAAATTATCGGTGATCTAATTTGCATCACTAAAGTCCTCAACTGTTGGGATTTCTCACGATTTGAATCCACTAACAAACACACACAATCGAAGAACAAATCAAGAATATAAAACAATAAGAAACAAGAAAGAACAAGACACAGATTTTACGTGGTTCGGCAATTTGCCTACGTCCACGAAGCTGCAGGGATTTCACTATTGAGAGAGATGAATACAGAGAGCGGCTGTACCATACACGATTAACCCTAATCACCAAAACAACAGGGTTTATATGTTCTACGCACTAGGCTGTATAACGGGCCCAGAAAAATTTTCTTCGGGGGCGTTGCCCCCGAACCCCCAACTTCGGGGGCAGAATTTCTTCGGCCCAAGCCTTCGCTCCATGGACTAAGCCTCAGAAAATTTTCCATTAAAAACCACACAACATTATTTCGGGTCGAGTCATCATCCGGATCGCATATACAAACTAGACTCCATAAAAAAAAAACCAACATCAACTATACTAGGAAATCTACTATAACATAAAGAGTAGTCTAAGGTTCCTTTAAGATACTTAAAGACTCTCTCTAAGGCAACCCAATGCTCTTTACTCAGACTATGTATATATCTACTTAGTCTCCCTACGGTATTCAAGATATCAGGTCTAGACTTATTTGCTATATATATTAAAGATCCAATCATTTGTAAGTACTTCAATTGTGAAATCAGTTCTCCTTTATTTTTCTTCAAATGTACATGAGGATCATATAGTGTTGATATAGACTTACTATCATAGTAACCAAATTTTTCAACATTTTTTTCTATGGTGCTAGACTGACTTATAAATATTCCATTAGATGTTTTTTTTATTTTCATTCCCAAGACTACAGAGGCTTCTCCCAAATCTTTCATATCAAACTTACTAGATAAATAAGATTTAACATCATTAACGACCTCCAAGTTTGTCTCAAAAATTAGTATATCATCTACATAGAGACATAAAATCACACAACTAACATCACTATCCTTGTAGTATAAACATTTATCACTTTCATTAATTTGAAAATCATACTCTAGAATTACTTTATCAAACTTCTCATGCCACTGTTTGGGAACTTGTTTAAGGTCATATAAAGATTTTACTAACTTACAAACTTTATGTTCTTGTCCTTCTCTATTCTTGTCCTTCTCTATTCTTGGTCTTTTACTACCATTACCACAAACCCCTCAGGTTGTTCCATACATATCTCTTCATCTAAATCCCCATTTAGAAAAGCTGTTTTGACATCCATTTGATGTATTACTAAGTTATGGATAGATGCTAGGGCTACTAGTATTCTAATGGTAGTAATACTAGTCACAGGCGAGTATGTATCAAAATAATCTATCTTTTTCTTTTGAGTAAATCATTTAGCCACCAATCTAACTTTATATTTATCTATACTCCCATCAGGTTTTAGTTTATTCTTAAATACCCACTTACACCCAATAGCTTTGCTTCCAGGAGGCAATTTTACTATCTCCCAAGTATTATTAAGTAATATAGATTCAATTTCACTATTAATAGCCTCCTTCCAAAAAGGTGCATCTATAGAAGACATAGCTTCTTTATATGTCGTTGGCTCTCCTTCTACTAGAAAAGTAAAAAATCCTTCTCCTAAGTCCTTCTCTATTCTTGGTCTTTTACTTCTCCTTAGCTCTACATGTTGTTATATATATTTCTTTGTTGGAGCAATAGAACTAGTAAAAGGTTGACCACTAGTTGAAGGTGTTTCTCTTACTTGACTAGGCATTGTATTTTTAAAAGGAAAAATATCTTCAAAAAATGTAGCATCTCTAGATTCAATTATAGTATTGTTTGAAATTCCACTAATTTCCGAGTTAATAACTAAGAATCTATTAGCACTACTATTTTGGGCATATCCTATAAAGATGGTGTCTACGGTCTTAGGACCTATTTTCTTTCTCTTTGGTTTAGGAATAGCTACCTTAGCTAAGCAGCCCCCACATTTTCATGATACTAAGGTTAGGAACTCTTCCCTTTCATATCTCATATGGATTTTTCTCATTATCTTTAACATATAATCTATTCAAGATGAAACAAGCACTAAGTATAGTTTCTCCCCACAAATTATCAGATAAGTCGGAACTAGTCAACATTGAATTTACCATATCCATTAAAGTTCTATTCTTTCTTTCAGCTACCCCATTTGATTGAGGAGAATAAGGAGGAGTCACTTCATGTATTATTCCATGTTCTTCACAAATTTGTACTAAGGTCGGTTAGAGTATATTCACCACCTCTATCAGACCTTAATCTTTTCACTTTTCTCTCTAATTGATTTTCAACCTCATTTTTATACATATTAAACTTATTAAATACTTCATCTTTGTTCTTGATAAGATAAATATAACAATATTTAGAACAATCATCTATGAAAGTCACAAAATATTTATTTCCGGCTCTTTTTAGCGGTCTACTAGAATCACATACATCATTATGTATAAGTTCTAGAAGTTGGATATTTCTTTCTATACTTTTATGAGATTTTCTAGTTTGTTTGGCTTGTACACAAATTTCACACTTATGTTTGAAATCTACATGAGATTTAGGAATAAGATTGAGATCCATCATCCTTTTGATTTTCTTTAGACTTATATGTCCTAATCTTCCATGCCACACATTGCAAGATTCAACATTGAAAACTTGATGAGAAATTTCATTAACTTCCAAAAGAACAATCAATTTAAATAAACCATCACAAACATATCCTTTACCAAAAAATATATCATTCCTAGTTATTACAACTTTATTTGACTCCATTACAACCTTTTAACCTTGTTGGACTAAAGACGACCCACTGACTAAAGTTCTTCTAACTTCAGGAACATGTCGCACTCCCTTCAAGATTAATGTCTTCACAGATGTCATCTTTAACTCAATGTCTCCAATTCCAAGTACTTGTGCGACAGAATCATTTCTTAGCGTTACACTTCTTCCACTTGAATTCTGATAGGATTTAAATAAATCATGATCAAAGCAAACATTTATATTAGCCCCAGAGTCTAACCACCAATCTTTATCTTGATAAGTAAAATTAACTAGAGAATGATTATACCTAATAGAGAGTTCAGCAGAATTATCTCCATCCACTAGAACATTGACTTGGGCTCTTGGACCTCTTTGATTTGGCTTGAGCTTTGGCTTATATGGCTCAGTCTTCTTTTAGTAACAATCTTTAGCCAAGTGATTGGTTCGTCCACAAACAAAGCAAGGCATCCTCTCTCTCCCTAAGCCCTTGAACTTATTATTATTATTATTATTATTATTATTTTGATTTTTTTTTTACCATTATTAGGACGACTATTAAACCTCTTATTCTTAAAATTTCTTCCCCTAGGTCAAAAATTGTTATGGTTGTTGTTACTATTTTCCACTAGGTTTACCTTAGGGAGTCTCTCATTTTGTGAGTTTGTACTAACCCTATGCCTCTCTTCAACCCTAAGCGCGTTTATAGTTTGGGTCAAGGTTACCTCTCCTTGCTTATGTCTAAGGATCTTAGCAAAATTATCCCAAGAATGTGGAAGCTTGAAATTTTAAAATCTTCACTAAATGTAGTTCCACTCTTTTCAATTTTCCTCAAAAATTCTTGATATTCATGAATTTGATCACCAACGGGTTTATTCTCCACCATTTTATAATTATTGAAATTAGAGATTATAAACCGTTTAATTCCAGCATCAACAATTCCATACTCTGCCTCTAAAGTGTTCCAAAGCTCTTTGGCGGTTATTATAGTATTATGGTAGACATCATAAATATGGTCAGAAAGAGCACTAAGAATCCTATTATGACAGTGATATTCAATTTGTTCAGGGGTATACCATGAAGAGAACTCTTGATTAGATTGAGGCTCTTCTATAGTAGAAATTAAGCCTAATACGGTCAACCAATAACGAACTTGTTTTTGCCACCTACGAAAATTTTGACCAGTAAATTTTTCGAGTTTGACACATTAGCTTCTTCTAATCTAGTCATCTTTAATTTAAAATTCAAGGGCAAAGAAATAATAAGAGATAAGCAAATAACTTGTGTTGAATTTCAATGTCAGCTGTCAAAACTTTATTTGTAACGAAATTAAGAAAGATGTTTAAATTATTGTAATAGCTCTTAAAACTTTAATTTTATTTTTCAAAGGCAAGTAGCTATATATATATATATATATATATATATATATATATATATATATATATATATATATATATATATATATATATATATTATATATTATATATATATATATATATATATTTTTATTAAAGCAAGTAACTACTGGTTTTTTTTTATAGATCCCTTTGGATATTCTATTACTATTCAAAATTAGCTACTGTTTTTTTTAAATTCCAGAAACTGTTTTCCGGAAAAACAGAAAACTTTTTTTTCCAAAAAACAGAAACAGTTTTTTTTTTTTCGAAAACAGTAGCAGTGTTTTTTTTCTTAAAACAGAAACAATTTTTTTTTCAGAAAACAGTAGCAGTTTTTTCTTTCCTTAAAACAGAAACAGTTTTTTTTTTTATATAGAAAAACAGTAACATTTTTTCTCCTAAAAAACAGTAACACAGAAAACTGTTTTAAACAAAAAAAAACATTTTTTTTAATTTTTTTTAACAACAAATAAACTCAGCTGCTTTAGAATATAAAAATAACTACAGATTTTAAGCACAGATAACTGCTTTAGCTACTGTTTTTTTTAAATTCCAGAAACTGTTTTCCGGAAAAACAGAAAACTTTTTTTTCCAAAAAACAGAAACAGTTTTTTTTTTTCGAAAACAGTAGCAGTGTTTTTTTTCTTAAAACAGAAACAATTTTTTTTTCAGAAAACAGTAGCAGTTTTTTCTTTCCTTAAAACAGAAACAGTTTTTTTTTTTTATATAGAAAAACAGTAACATTTTTTCTCCTAAAAAACAGTAACACAGAAAACTGTTTTAAACAAAAAAAACATTTTTTTTAATTTTTTTTAACAACAAATAAACTCAGCTGCTTTAGAATATAAAAATAACTACAGATTTTAAGCACAGATGTATAATTAGAATTAAGAACTATTGCTACTAATTTTTTAGCCAAATCAACAAATATTAGAATTATGATGTGAGCAAAATAATTTTAAGTGTTATAATTCGAAATAAAGCATGCAAACAATAGTTAGATCATATAACATGCAATCTAAATAAACACATAAAATGTATAAACATGCAATTTATATAAAGTAAATAAATTAATTTGAACTGAACTGGCCTGTGAGTCTAAGAGACATGTGATCACTGTCATAAAACAGCTGAGCCTCCCCATGTGAGGGTACTGATGGACACCAGCGACTCCAAGATCCAACCCAGACGCTCGCAGTAGCACTTTCTCAATGGTCACATCCACTGGAAGGTTGAAATGAACCTGACTCGAATCGAGTTACCCAAAATAAAATAAATGATAATTGAAAAGTAGGTTGAGTGTAAAAGAAGGAACAGAAAAGGTAGGCCAAAGTGTAAAGGAAGGAATTGGAAAATAGGCCAAAGTGTAAAAGAATGATATGAGCTATTGGAAAGTCTACTGAGGAAGTGTTGATTTCGTACACTACTAAAAAATTTCTCAAATCCAACTTTATATAGCCGCTGTATAACCCATGGCTTTCAAAAATCACTTTAAATATTTGACTGTTTGGCTTTGGCCCTTCGCCTGTAACGTGTAACTGATTTTTATTTTTTTTCATTGTTTGTCTTGAATACCTATAAAACTAATAATAATTATTATTCTTTAATATATACACTAAATAGGGAAAAAGAACTATAACTGAAATTCATAATTTAAACATAATTAAAAAGTTTTAAAAACTTAATTTTTATTTTTATAGTTAGAACATTGGGTGGCCTAACTCACTTATTTCGGTATTGTACGTCATATTTTCATTCAATAAAATTGTGAAATTTTTTTCTTTTTATTTCACTTCACTTCACTTAATTTTTTCCATGATCTATAGTTACTAATAATGTACAAAAGTGGGTTTATACAAAATTAATCAAGCATAAAGTAAGAAAGGCTTAACACAAGTAAACACAAAGATTAAGTGATTCGATCTAGGTAACCTATTTTACTGAAAATGATGACGGGGACCGAAGAGTCCTATTACTCAAGTGTGCAGAGTGCTAAGATTTGTGTGATGCTCCCATGTGTGGGCGAGACTTATAATTTATAGGTGAGTGAAGATGGCTTCAAGGGGCTCTGACTGAAGCGTCATCCTAACAAGGAGCGGGGTGATTCGGTTAAGCTCGTCTTATCCTCGTAATAGGCGAGGTGATAGCGGGGTAATTCCTTGAAGCTCACCCTATCTAATAACGGGCGAGGTGATCTCACGAGACTGGTGATGTGCCCCTGATGACTGCATCTCCACAGATTCCCTCTCCTCGGATGGAGATTCTCACATACACTAATGATGGGCTGGGGTTTCTCAAGAAGGTGAGCTTGGTCTAACTGAAATTTCTTGATTTTGTGGTGAATTTGACCTATATATTTTAACTGGATCTAATATGTATCTCTGATCTGGGCCAAGCCAGGCCCATCAGATACAACTGAACTAACAAAAAATCTAATCCCAAATTACTTTTTTGATATGATAGAAAAGAATTTGATACAAGAATTTTGTCATGGAACCTGTTCGATTCCTTCTTCAACGTTCCTTCTCCCTTATCACATTCCTTATGATAAGATGCTTAGACATTATTTCTTCAAAAGTGGCAATTCACCTTTCCAAGATGTGGTTGCACATTATATCTGTAGTGAGTTAGTTAGATCTGCCTGAATTTACGCGAACATTTTGATTGGTACTCCCAGAATTGATCCTATCTAGTAATTAGCGGGGATTGTAGGTATGCAACTTTTACTCTACAGGATGGAAGCAAAGTAATCTTACCTAGTAGAAGTTCCTCGTAGTTTTTTTTAAAAAAAAAAAGATATGGGTTTCCTCGTCTATATAAATGCAAGCTTGTATATCTACAAAGTATACCAGTCTTCTAGTTGTTTTAAGGGCGCCTTACACTAACGGTACCCTAGTTATTTGGTGTCTCTCTAGCTAGCTATGACAACCATAACTCTCTACCCACGCCCACAGCTCACGAGTGTAGAAATGATGGCCCCAAAGGAGGAACAGCTAAAGTTAGTTTTCAAAAACTTCGACAAAAATAGAGATCGCAAACTGTGCAGGGAAGAGCTGAAGGAAGCCTTTAAATACCTAGGGGCATATATCCCTGAATGGAGGGCTTGGTGGAGTCTCCACCACGCCGATGCCAACGACGATGGATTCATCGATGAGGATGAGATGAATAAGCTTGTGAAATATGCCGTGAAGTTTGGATATACTGTCAAGTAACTAGATTGATCAAGATCTTCTCCATTATATTTTGGGTAATGCTATTAGGACCTTAATTTTGGCCCTAAAAAAGGGACTTAATGATGTAGCAGCTGAGGTGCCATTACCAACTCAACAATTAAGCCACCTAATGTCTAAAAAAAAAAACTTAAAAAAATCTGATTTCATCAAAAAAAAAAAAAATCAGTCTTCTTCTCACATTATCTCTCCCCGAACCAGTCAATCGACGCCAGCCGCATGAACGACGAGCTTCTTCACCAGAAAAACCCACCTGAACGACGAGCCACAAGCAGTAAACCATTTCATTCTTCATCTTCCTTAGTAATCATCATCTGAGATCAACGTCGGTGTTCTTCCTCCTCGTCTTGCAGTTGGCTACATCTCTTCGTTGAAGTCATAGCCATTCTTTTTCCTCTTCATCTCTTTGTCGAAGTACGCATTGTCCCGAACATCTGTCGAAATTGACTCCACCATAGTCGGCTCTATTGTACGTTAATTTCATTTTATTTATTTTCTGGGTAGTAATTGGAGGTTGATTCAATTTGTTTTTTATTGTTATATTTCTAGTTATTTATTTTGATTTATATATATATACAAACAAAGGTTTGATTTATAGATTTGTCAAACACAAAAAAAAAAATCATTTCCTTTTGCTGGTTATTTTGGAGCATAAATAAATTTGTTTTGTTATGGTGTTCAGGCATTTTTTGTGTTAGACAAAATTCTAGTTAATCAACTAAGCACGTGTTGCAGTAAAATTTTATTACAATGGAAGATGAATCTTCAAGTAGTTTGCAATTGATAGAAGAAAATGTTGTGACTGAAATGATGAATGTAATTGATGTAGACGAGTCTAAGGTTGGGATGATGTTCGAAAGTTATAAACAGTTGCTTGAGTATTACACGGGTTACAGTAAGCGGTTAGGGTTCCCAGTGAAGATAAGATCATCAACAAAAAAGGGATGAGGGTGAGTTGAAATACGCGACTATTGCTTGTTCTCGATCAGGCAAGTCAAAGTCCACTTCAAAAAATCCATTGAAGTTGCATCCAAGCAAAAAAGTAGGTTGTAAGGCTAAGGTCCTAGCAATTTTGTGTGCAGATGGAAAGTGGCGACTAAATACTGTCATGATTGATCATAACCATGAGTTGAGTCCAAGCAAAGCCTGATTTTTTTGACGCAATCGAGTGATGAGACCACATGTGAAAAGGAAGTTTGAATTGAATGATCGAGCGAGAATTAGACTAAATAAATATTTCATCTCATTTGTGGTTGAAGCTAGGGGGGCATGAAAATATCTCCTTTTTAGAGAAGGATTGTAGAAACTATAATGAGAAAATAAGACGGTTACAGCTCGGGGAAGGATATGCCTCTACAATACAAAAATATTTCTTAAAGATGCAAGTTGAAAATGCAAATTTCTTTTATACAATGGATTTTGATGATGAGGTTCAATTAAGGAATATGTTTTGAGCTGATGCTAGGAGTAGGGCAGCATATCAAGAGTTTGGTGATGTTATTACATTTGATACTACATATTTGACAAATAAGTATGATATGTCATTTGCTCCATTTGTAGGTGTCAATCATCACGGGCAATCGACTTTGCTAGGATGTGGTTTGATCTCCAGTGAAGACAAAGAAACATTTACTTGGTTGTTTCAATCGTGGCTTGCATGTATGTCTTGGAAAGCTCCACATGCCATAATTACTGATCAAGACAAAGTCATGCAAAAAGCAGTTGAGATTGTTTTTCCTAATGCTAAACATCGATAGTGCTTATGGCACATCATGAAGAAATTGCCTGAAAAGTTGAGAGGTTATGAGCAGTATTAATCCATCAAATATTTCTTGTTGAAGGCTGTTTATGATTCATTAAGTTGTACTGAATTTGAAAAAAATTGGAATGGAATGATTGAAAAGTACATGCTACATAATAATGATTGGTTGAATGGGTTGCACAATGAGAGGCGTCGTTGGGTGCCAATCTTTGTGAAAACCATTTTTTGGGCGGGAATATCTACCACACAACGAAGTGAGAGTATGAACTCATTCTTTGATGGCTATGTCAACTCTAAGACTACCTTGAAATAATTTGTCAAACAATATAAAAATGCATTGAAAAGTAAGGTGGAAAAGGAGAACCAGGAAGAATGTAAGTCTTTATCTTCGCAAGTCCTTTGTGTAACCCATTATGACATGGAGAAACAAGTTCAATGAGTTTACACTATTTCAAAATTTAAGGAGTTCCAAAGCGAATTGACAAGGAAGATGTATTGTGATGTGACTTCGGTCAAAGTGGAAGGTTTGATTTCTGAATACGACGTATCTGAGGATATCATTATTGAGGATAAAAGAAAAAGTGCAAATTTCAAGGTTTGGTTCAATGAAAAAGATTCTGAAGTGAAGTGCAATTGTTACTTGTTTGAGCATGGAGGAATATTATGCAAGCATGCAGTGGCAGTTTTAGTCCGTAGAAAGATTTACTCACTTTCCTGATAAGTACACCATATGGAGATGGAGGAAGGATGTGAAACAAGATGTCACAGAAAGATTAAAATCAGTTACAACTGTTTGAGTGCCACACCTGAAGCAGAACAATTTGATAAAATGTGCAATGCTTTTAGCGAGTTGGCAAACTTGGCAGCTGAATATGAAGATAAGTGCACGTTTGTGATGGAGTGTATACATGATCTAAAGGAGAACTACAACAAAGCGAAGGAGGTAGTGGAAGATATCAACCAAGTCCCAACTCGATTGTTGGTAGAAACTCCGGTGATGTAAATAATATATCAAAGGATGGGAATATACTTACTCCATTAGCAGTTAGAAGCAAAGGCCGTCCACTATTCAAAAGGAAACAATCAAAAGTTGAGCAAGTTACAAGGAAAAAAAAGAAAACGAAAAAGAAGACGCTATCGCATGGAAATCATACCACTAAAGGAGAAGAGGTGTGAATAAAATGACAATTTCTAAAATAATAATGTAGTAATTATGTCCTTTCGTTATTTTATTTTTTGTAGGATTGTCGACCGAGTGAAAGTGATGCCATTGGGCTTGTTGATGGTCAACCCACGAGTGAAGCGATTGATGTACTTGGAACACAAGAAAATATTGGGATGACAGTATGACATCAACATCCAAATTATAATTATAATATTTGGATGTTATTTATCATTGTGATCTGTTTTAATTTTTTAATTCTAAACATGTAGGATTTGCGGATTACACAAACGGTTAATATTGGCATAAGTGATGGTCAATACTCCTCTTTGTAATTTTGTAATGTGAGTTATGAAAATTGTATATGTTATTATCTTATTGACAATGTTGATTTTTTTATTGTATTAATCTACTGTTTTTTTTCTATAATAGAACAATATGGCCTTGCTATGGGGGAGTCACTCAAAGAGGTCTTGGAAATCATTTCATGGTTAGCAATCTAAAATTCATTATAGAAGGTTTTTTTTTAATGATTGTACTATAATTTCAATTTATAAAATTTCTTATTATTGTTTACCATAACCAATATCTTTCTTGGGATGGCAAATAGGGTATGCACCCTATGCCTTGTTCTAGTTCCATGCCATGTTCTAGCTTCATGCCTTGTTCTAGCTCCAAAGAAATGGTAGACATTTCGGAGTTGCCAATTATGTCTTCAACATCAATGTCTAATGGCAAGTATATTTGATGAGTTGGAGAGAAATTTAGGAATTTTTGTTTTTTTATTCAAAAGTTGAGTTTTTGTTCTTAAACTTGAATCAACCATTCATTGTACTATTTTTTTTTCCTATAGCAGGTGCAAAAAAGAGGAAGATCGTCTAGTTTTGCAAAAGGAAGATTGTAGTATTTTGTGTCCACTTTGGATATTTGTAATACAATTTAAGGTTGAATTTTGCCTACACAAGCAATGATCCTGGTTGTGTGGTTGTGTGGTTGTTCCTTGGATTTGTGTGGTTGTATGAATGCTATTGGTTTGTGTGGTTCCTGAATGTCTAATGTGATAATGTGATAGTTGTATGAAGCTACTGGTTGATAATGTGATAGTTGTATGAATGCTACTGGTTGTATGAAGCTAATGTGATAATTGATTTTTTAGCATCCTTAGCTGTTCATAATGGGATTTCTACTGATTTTCTGGTTGTGGTATCTTACCACTTGCTGGAAGGATGTTGTACCTCTCTAACAAAGGTATTTTACCTCTTTAATGACTCATGATTGATGCTTAGTAGGTTTTTGCAGGCATTGTAGTTGAACAGAGGTTTTCAGAGGCTGAACTGTTTGCAACAGCTGTACAAGAGGAATTTTAAACTGTTTTGTCTAGTTTTTGGCATCAGAATTCTATTTTGTGCTTTAACAGTTTTTTCTGTTTTTGTTAAAACAGTTACTGTTTTTTTGTGAAAACAGTTTTTGTTTTTTGATTCTTGTAAATTTGAGATTTGTTCAAATAAAATTCTCAAAAAAAAAAAAAAAAACTGATTTGTGGGGTTGTTCCTTTGATTTTTCACAGGTAATGATCCTTCCTCTTCAATTTTGTTGTACATTGTGCATTGTTCTTTGTATACTTGAGTGGTTGCGGTTTTTTTTTTTTGGGTAAAGAAATTTTTTTATTGATATGAATCAAAGATTACAAGAATCAAACTGCAACAAAGCATTACAACAACCAAGATCTCTATCAAAGAATACAAAACTCAAATGCATCGAGGCATTTTTACAAACATGTAAGCCATTTCTTGGCTTTAATCGTTCAAAATCTCTAGCTACCACCAACATTAATCCCAGGCAACATTTTTCCCAAACAGCAACCCATCAGTTCAAAAAGCAACATTAATCACAAGCAACATTAATCCCAAGCAACATTTTTCCCAAACAGCAACATTAATCCCAGGTGACATTTTTCCCAAACAGCAACTCAGACAATTCATCGAACAGTTTGTAAGCAAAACCAAACTTGAGACTCCTACACAAACTTTTCCTCCCAAAATACCCAATTTCAAGCACACAAACCGTGGTCCCCATTTTCATCAACAAATCAGTTCAAAAAAAATATTCATCCACAATTCATAGGGCTGTTGATATGGTCCTGGACAATGGGTTGGTTGACTGCTTGTGGCTCGTTGGTTTACTGGACAATGGGTTGGTTTATGAGGAGGAAGAACATCGTTCAGGTTGGTTTTTCCGGGAAAGAAGCTTGTCGTTCATGCGGCCGGCGTTGATTGAAGATTAGCAATTGGGGCACTATGTCGAAGTTCAAGAGGAGGAGAACAGCGTCGGATTACTGCTTGTGGCTCGTCGTTTAGGTGGATTTTTCGGTGAAGAAGCTCGTCGTTCATGCGGCTGGTGTCGATTGAATGATTCAGGTAGTGAGAATGTGAGAAGAAGGCTTTGGGGAAGAAATTTTAGGGCTGGTTGGGGAGAGAGAATGTGAGAAGAAGACTGATTTTTTTTTATGAAATCAAATTTTTTTAAGTTGTTGATTTTTTAAGTTTTTGTTTTTAAAGACATTAAGTGGCTTAATTGGTGAGTTAGTAATGACACCTCAGCTGCCACTAGGGATGGCAGTGGACCGGAAAAAAATGGATATTCGTTCAAATTCATCTCGTTTGGACCGGAGATGGACTATACGTATTGAACGGTGAACGTATGCGGGAATTGAAGTGGAGATGGACTTATCCTTACCCCCGCCCCGCCCCCGTCCCGTTACCCGTTAAATAAATAAATAAATAAATAAATAAATAAATATATATATATATATATATATATATATATATATATATATATATATATATATATATATATATATATATATATATATATATATATATATATATATATATATATATATATAGTGGATATCATTCATTTGTGATGGTGATAAGTTTAGATCATCAACCACTAAAGTGTATCAAAATATTTTAGTAAAGCATTTCCAAGGTCAAAATGTTTGAAATAAACATTGTTCTAGCCTTCAACCTGTTGGCTACTACCTTCTAAGACAAACTATAAGTTTTAGAGATGTTCTAGATAGTTGTGTTATTCTGCAAGTTATGTGGGCAAACTACTTGGGATCGTCAAATGCATTAATGATTATGTTTAGCTTGGGCTTAGGTGGGTATGGGGGAAGCGGGGACGGGGACGGGAATTATAAATTTACCCACGGACGGGGGATGGGGATGAAAATTATACCCGTTAGTGAGGGTGGACCGGGAATGGACGAGAATTTTTTAAGCAGGTACGGGGATGAAGACTATACCCCCCGCCCCCACTTCGGTCCATTGACATTCCTAGCTACCACATCATCAGGTCCCTTTTTTAGGTCCAAAATTAAGGCCCCAATAGCATTTCCCTTATATTTTTACTCGATTTTATTTAATAGTTAATCACTCATCACGGATTGGTAAAAGACCCACTTATAAATATTTGGCTCGACCTAAATCCAAGGTGAGTGAATGAAAATGTAATGGAAGAACCAAAATACGTAGTTGATATTAATATGTGCATTGAATGTATATGCATGCATGCAAGTTACAACTTTCTTCAGGAATAATACTATTTAGATCTAAAAATTTAATTTTTATTTGTTGACCTGATAATGTGGCTTTATTAGAATCTTTGGATGAATAGTAAGTTCCAACGTTTAATGGGACCCACAATCAATCTAAATATCATAGTGAATCAAGTCAGTAAATAAGGTCAAGTATACATGTACAAAGTAGCAGAAAATAAGAGTTGCATTAGTTGTCTTCTTGTTTGATGATCAATTTGCTGAGTTTTTTTTTTTCCTTTTTCTATTCCTCCCTCAATAAAATCATGACATACACCGGAGCATTTCTAATGATGTTGGATTTAAGTCTGGCCCCCTTTCCAAGTCCAAAACCCTTTATGGGCTCACCTAAAACAATCCGGCGCACCGCCATAACTCAGCTCCATGAAAGCCCAAAATCATTTAGCCCCGAATAGACGTCAACTCAGCGTTAATAAACTCAACAATAAGCATCTACTCGGGAATCATAAGTGACCGTGCTGCGACACGTGGACAGGGGATAAGGGGATAATACTTGACAACCCTAATAAACGAATATTCACCAATAGTGAAGATGTCTCATATATTCCGTTCAAGGCATAGTGGGAGCTAAAAAACATTAGAATGACAAGTTCACCTACAAGACAAATGAGAAGGGAACCACAGAATTAGTCAGGAAAGGAACCATTGTAAAACCCTAATAATAAGATGTACAAATAGAGAACAAGACAACTGTGTAATTTATATACAAAAAGATAGGAGAGAGAGAGAAAGAGGGATTACCAACAGCAATCTAGGAAACACTCTATAAAAAGCTCTCAGTCAAACTTTTCATAATAACAACCTTCTTTCCCAAGCAATATGATCCTCCAGGAGAAAGAGTCTCCTTTACAGTGAATGTATTCTCAGTACTTCGACTGAGATAAACCACTTATATTTCTATTTATGTTTCATCTACAGCATTGAACGTGCTTTCTGTCTTAAATTCATACCCATTCCCTCTGGTCTTCATTCCTGGTTGTTCTGGAGTTGGGTAAATAGATTGAGCACCATCAATTTCAATATAATTTACCGTTCCTCTCGGGTGACAGGACTTTAGTGGATAATAATATCTTCTAGTCTTAAATTTAAGTCTTACAAAAGAGACATACAAGATGAACGTGATTTACAAGTAAGTTTAGGCATTTTGAATTTATAGGGCAATTATTGTTCAAAAAAAAAAATTTATAGGGCAATTATATATGAGATTATAAAGAACGTAGTTGAAACAATTCTCGACATTCTAAGCAATAGACTTATATGTAGTATGCAAGAACAATCCTTACAATAAGGAAGCCAAAAATCCAGAAACAAAAGGGTATAGGCATTCCTACTTGGCTCAAATTCGTCCATTTTTTATTTTTAGTCCAAAGAGGGGAAGGGCAAGGCCTACCCTAGCCATTTTTTCTTTTTTTTTTATTCGACGATCAGGGATGTCTGAATCAGTTTACGTGTATCTCAATTAAACGCCTTCCTGGTCTGATAAATAGCGGACCATCTACACCGAGATTAGAATATTCATAAGGGGTAAATCTCTAATACGGACTACCTTGGTCTCATATGTTAAAAATTTGAAATTGTTCATGATAAACCTGGCTTCTTTAATTTGGACTAAACGTCAAAAGGGCTAAGGCTTTTTTCTCTTCTTTTTTTTTTAATCTTTTTTTCTCATTCTTTTGGGTGTAAGAAAGCGATTGGAGGAATTGTTAGAAATGAACAAGGAGTCTGGCAACTTGGCTTTTATGGAAGACTTCCCAACTATTCTAGTGCTCAAGCTGAGCTCTGGGCAATCTACAAGGGCCTTCAGTTTACTCAGTCTCAAGGGATGATGAATATCATTGTGGAAACTGACTCCTTGGATGCCCATGGACTACTCACATCAAGATGGGAAGAAACTCACCTGGAGAAAGGGCTTATCGTTGAATGCAAGAGGCTGCTCACCCTGCTCAACTGCCCCATCCAGCACACTCGGAGAGAAGGAAACTTCTGCGCTGACTACCTTGCAAAATTGGGTGTCAAGCAAAATGATGGATTAGTGCTCCTCAACTCCCCACCTAACTCAATGGGAGAGCTTTTGAGAAATGATAGTGCTAGTGTCTCCTATTTGAGAGGCTTTTACTAATTTTTGAACCTTTCCAATATACCCAAAAAAAAAAAGGGTGTAAGAAATTTAATTAATTTTCCAATATTCACACACGGTAGCTTGAAACTGTGAGAATTTGGATTGTTGTAGTGTCATTGAACAAATTCAGATCTTCTTTTATACACTTCTATTTTTTCCTCGTATTGACTATAGATCTCACGTAAATTCCTAGCAGGTAAGTTATTAAGAAATCCAAAGAAAATACATCGGTGGATTTTGGGCGTACAACCGGAAAATAATTGGGTGTCTAATGGCCGGTTCTAGAGCTAGGCCATTTCAATGAGATAGTAATGACATTTTGGCATGCCATGAACATTGTTAGATCATGCCATTTTGTTTCACATAAACACCACCCAATAGCCACCCGGTCGCTGTTGTTTGCATCCTCGTTGTCTTCTTCTAATATAAATCTGATATTAAAAAAAAAAAAGTTATGAAACGCTTGAAAAAAGAACAAGCAAATCAATTTCTAATTGATAACTAAGATACCATCAACCTCAAACCCATTAAAGACAAACCACTCGCAACCTCAATCCCCACACCGTTGTAAGCCAGGACCATTTCTAAACCTAGGGCTGATGCCGCCCACGTAGCGGGTGATTCTGCACCCCCAATAACTGACTCTGTTGATATGCCCACTATGGGCAACGATAGCCAACACTATTACTCCAACTCTGTTACAAGCCAGGACGGTAGGTCCCAGGTGGCGTCAATGCCCAACCAACAAAAAGATCCGCCTCTTAAAGAGGTTAATGCTCCCATTAATGTTGCCGCCATAGCCGAGCTGGTGGAAGGTTCTACAGCATTACCTAACAAGCCTCAAAAGACAAAAATTCTTACTAAAATAGGGGAAACCCCTTCTGCTCAGCACAAATCTGCTACAAATGTATTGTGGAATCATATGCTAAAGTATGGCAGGAATCGCCCAAACCCAGAAACAACCAAGTTCGAGCAAGACTCTATGAAACTGCAATTTTTTGAACCAAAAAGAGTCAACAACTGAGTTGTTGTTCAACCCCCACCTGAGCTTGCAAGCAAAGGTTGTGCCTTATGGAGAAATTGTCTTGTAGGGTACTTTATTGAGAAGAAATTTTCATTTTCGACAGTTTCTTTCATTGCCTATAAGATCTGGGACAAAATGGGACTGTTGGAGGTCCTGGCTAATGAACATGGTTTCTATTTCTTCAAATTTGAGGATGAGGAGGCAAGAATCAATGTGTTGGAAGCTGGCCTTTGGTTCTTCCAAGGTAGGCCTTTATTCCTTAAGAAATGGCAGTCAGATGTTGTTGTCTCAAAGGAGGATCACTCTGTCATCCCCGTTTGGGTGAAGCTGTATAATATTCCCCTGCAATACTGGATGGATGAAGGTATTAGTTATATTGAAAGTGCAGTTGGCAAACCTTTATATGTTGATTCTCTTACTGTAACAAGGAGGAGGATTAGTTTCGCACACATATGTGTGGAGACCAATGCTCATCGCGACCTGACTGAGTCGTTCGACCTACAGTTGGAGAGATGTGATGAGAGGGGCAACCCAATTATGGCAATGATTGGGGTTGAGTATCAATGGAAACCCAAGGTTTGTCTTGGTTGCCAAACTTTTGGACATAATCTGTCTAACTACTACAAGCAGCCAGACAAAAGGTCGGTTGTTCTTGCTCCCCAACCTCTTGGGGCAACTAGCCTTAACAAAGGTAAATCTATAGTTAGTACTACTGTGGTGGTGCAGGAGCCCAATCAACCTGGGGACAATATGCCTCCTTCACATTTGGGCAGTTGCTCAGATGGTTTGAATAACGTCAATGGGAAGGTTGTGACTGAGGAACAAGTTACTCCCCCCAGCCCACCTAATATTGACAAAGGTAACCTTGTTTCTATAAAGGAAAGCACTTTAAGTTTGGATGGTAGGTCCTTAGTTATTGACATTAGTCATGCTCATCTTAAAGCCAGTGAGGTGGAGGAAAATGCCCTAGTGGATTCTAAGAATCTGTGGATCACTCAGGAAAAGAAAAAGGCTTGAAAGTTAAAAAAGAAGTCCAAGGCTGAGGATAAATTAAAAGGGGCTGAGCACCTTAAACTCAGCAAATCCCTCCTTCATGATTAATCTTGCTTGTTGGAATATTAGGCAGCTTAATGAGCCTTCTAAACAGGTGGAAGTGAGGAAGTTAATTAGAGATTCACATCTGGACATGGTGGGTGTCATCGAGACCAAAGTTAGGAGAGTTGATTGCTCCACTATTATGCAACAGGTTTTTGGGCAGTGGAGTTATTGTGCTAACTACCAATGCCACACCTTGGGGAGGATATGGATTGGATGGAATCCAAATATTATTAATGTTACCAAACGTGTTGAATCTGACCAAGTTATACACTGTCATGTACAACATATTGAAAGCAACTCCTGTTTTTTTGTCTCTTTTGTGTACGCTATGAATAATATGGTGGATAGAAGACCCCTATGGGCTGACCTGAGATATCACTCTTCCCTCTTCAATAATGATCCATGGATTATCCTTGGGGATTTTAATATCATAAGGAACCCTAGTGAATCGGTGGGTTGTGCAGGGAAATAGTCTAATGCAATGCTGGAATTTGAAGACTGCTTACAGGACTCTGAACTTGAGGACCTGAGATATTCTGGTTTGCAATTTACCTAGAGAAACAAGAGAGAGGGAACAAGGTTTATTACAAGAAAGCTGGATAGAGTCCTTATGAATCAGGTTTGGAATACCAAATATCAACATGTTGTTGCTGAGTTCCTCCCATCTGGAGTCTCTAACCACTTTCCAGCTATTGTTAAGCTGGGTAACATTGCTTGGAGAAGGAGAACTCATTTCAAGTTCTTCAGTCACCTTGCTGATAAGGATAATTTTTTAGAGACTATGGCACAAGCTTGGGCGCCTGGTGTGCATGGATCTCTCCAGTTTAAACTATCCTCTAAGCTAAAGAGGGTCAAAAACGTTTTTAAGACTTTATGCAAGGAAAGAGGACATAGTACTGAGCTCGTCCATTCTGTAAAAGCTGCTCTTAAGAACTGCCAATCTAATATTGATAGGAATCCCTCTGACCATAGCCTGATTTAGGAGGAGAAGAGGCTCCTGGCTGCTTATTTTGAGGTTGCCAAAGAGGAGGAATTGATATATAAGCAAAAATCAAGAATCCTGTGGCTTAAAGAGGGCGACCAGAATACTAGCTTCTTTTTCAAGACTATGATTAATAGAAGAAGTAGGAAGAAAATTACCTCTATCAAAAGAATGGATGGGACTCTCGCTAACAGTGATAAAGAGGTTAAGATCAAAGCTATTGATTATTTTAAACATCTTTTGGGACAGCCGAGCTTCACCATGCCTGACAGTGAGAGAATGAGAAGTCTTGTCTCTATCATTCAAAGAAGGATCTCTGTGCAGCAGTCTGGGAATATGGAAAGGGAGTTCTCCAGTGAGGAAATCAAGTGGGCCTTCTTTTCTATGAGTGACCATGAGGCTCCTGGGCCAAAAGGTTTTAATCCATATTTCTTCAAGGAAGCTTGGCCTACCATCGGTCAGGAGGTCATCGATGCTGTTAAGGAGTTTTTTTCTCATGGCATGCTTCTTAAGGAACTTAATGCCACCATCAACACATTGGTTCCTAAGGAGCCTAATCCCTCATCCATGAATGACTTTAGGCCAATCTCATGCTGTAACACCATCTACAAAGCTATTTCTAAGCTCATTGCTTCTAGATTCAAGGAAGTGATTCCTTATATTGTTGACCATAGTCAAGCTACATTTATTCCAGGTAGAAGGATTGGTGATAACATTTTAATCTCCCAAGAATTGTTCAGGAATTATCATAGGAATCATGGTGCTGTTAGGTGTGCAGTCAAGGTGGAATTGAGGAAAGCCTTTGATACTATCAACTGGGATTTCTTAATGGACACTCTTGATGTTATGGGGATTCCTTTCTTGATTAGGAGATGGGTGTGGCAGTGCATTTCCACTCCCAAATTCTCTGTTAATGTTAATGGTGAGCTTGCTGGGTTCTTCCCTAGCATGAGAGGCTTAAGGCAAGGTCATCCTATATCCCCTACCTTTTTGTGATTGCAATGGAGGTATTATCCCTTACTATTAAGCAACAAGTCTCCTCTACTGATACTTTCAAGTTTCATTGGAGATGCAAGAATGTTAAGCTCACCCACATTATGTTTGCTAATGATATTTTGTTCTTCTGTCATGGGGATCCTTCTTCTACAAAGGTATTCAAAGATTCCTTGGACCAGTTCCAAGCTATGTCTGGGCTTCAAGTAAACTAGGCTAAAAGTAGTCTCTTTATGAGTGTTATCAGTAATGAGATTAAGGACCAAATTGTGCATCTTTTCGGCTTCCCTCTGGACCAGCTCCCTGTCAAGTACTTGGGCATTCCCTCCACTAGACTGAAAACCCTTCATTGTAATGAGCTCATCATTAAAATTGAGAAGAGAATCAACTCTTGGACTAACAGATTTCTATCCTTTGCTGGTAGATTGAGAGTGTCATTCACAGCATGCATACTTATTGGTCTGCTCACTTATTCCTGCCTCCACAGATCATTGATAGAATTTAACAACTTATGAGGAGATTTCTATGGAATGGGATTGAAATGAGAAGCACTGGTGCTAAAGTTTCATGGGATGATGTTTGTAAACCTAAGGAGGAAGGTGGGCTGGGTATTAAAAGGATCAAAGATTGTAACATTGCTATGATGATGAGGTACATTTGATTACTTTTTACTGATAAACAAAATTTGTGGATAAAATGGGTTCATATCTATCACTTAAGAGGCAGAAGTTTCTGGAGAATTAAAGCTTCTCAGACCTGCTCTTGGAACTAGTTGTGCTTGCTCAAATTAAGGTCCTCATCCAGGCCACTCATCAAGCATGTGATTGGTAATGGTCAAACTGCAAAGCTATGGTATGATAATTGGCATCCTTTGGGACCACTGGATTTATATGTTGGTATGAATGGTATTGAGGAGGCAATGTTCAATTTGGAGGAACCTGTCAACAGTATTATTCTCAATGACCAGTGGCAATGGCCTCTTTATTCCACTCCCCCCCCCCCCATGAAGTGGTCACTTCCGTGCCTCCCTACTCCCCAAACTCTGCTCGGGAGGACTCGGTTAAGTAGATTCCTAATGGCAGAATGGGTTTTAGCACCAAATCTGCCTGGGATCTAATCAGAACAAGGGATTCCCCTGTCTGCTAGTATAATCTTGTCTGGTCCAGAAGTTCTATACCTAAAATGAGTTTCATCCTTTGGCTTGCTGTAACGAACAGACTCAGCACCCTCGACCATATGCAATACTTCGCTGCTCACTTGGGGGTTGGGTGTATTCTGTGCAGGTCCTCCCCCGAATCACATGCCCATCTATTTTTTGCTTGTTCCTACTCCTCCTGTGTTTGGTCTACTACCCTCTCACGTGCTAGGGAGTTATGGCAGCCTATGCCTTGGAATGTTTTTGTTGATGGGATGCTCTTAAATGGAAGGGCAAGTCAATGAAGAAACTGATATGCAGAATCTGCTTGGCTGCCACTGTTTACCATTTGTGGATGGAAAGGAATAATAGAAGATTTAGAAACCAGTTCAAGGACTTTAACTCTACAACACATCTTATCCTTCAGACTATTTGGAGTAGACTGGCTTCCCTCAAATTCAAGCCCTCCTACAGAAATCTCCATACTATTCAGTACTGGAGACTTCCAACTAGTTGTCTCTCCTAGTGGCCTCCCCTGTGGCGCTCACTGATTTCAGGGTGGTACTTGTTCTGGTTGTGGTATCTGATTCCTGCTACAAATGCACTGCTCTTTGGGATTCCATGGGATTCATTACTGTTTGTTTTCTTTTGCCTATGTTTCTTCTTCCTGGTGGTCTTTGTTGGATTTGTTGGGTTTCTTTATGTCCTTCATGCTGGCTG
The DNA here is from genome assembly GCA_963454935.2 of Ilex paraguariensis. Taxonomy (NCBI): domain Eukaryota; kingdom Viridiplantae; phylum Streptophyta; class Magnoliopsida; order Aquifoliales; family Aquifoliaceae; genus Ilex; species Ilex paraguariensis. The sequence goes on from CAUOFW020002557.1 coordinate 32,208, forward strand.
TTGTTGATGTTATTTTACACTTTTTGCTTATGTCCCTCACGTTGCTGCTGGTTAAGGTTGCTGATTTTTCATATTTGGATTATGGTTTCTTTTTATCTTAGTGGGTGGTGATTTCTCTACCTATGTTGCTTTTGACCCACACGCTACTGCTGGATTTCTTTGGGTGGATTATTTTTGAACAGACATTTCAGGAAAATGGTTCTTTCATTCAATGTGGTTCATACATCAATGTATACATTTGTCTTCGGTACTGTTTCTCTGTGGTTGCCTGTGGTTGCTCTGTGGATTATGGTTCTGCTGGTTCTGCTTCCTGCTGGGTTTTCTCTTGCACCTGTGTTGGTCCTTCAAGGCGGAGCTGCTATACCAGGCTCAGCAGTCTCATGGGTAGGCATGGGACTACCTTCCCTGGGCTATCCTCTGTATTTTTCTTGATGACTTTTGGTTTCTGCTGATCGTCTTTCCTTACTTCTATTTATTCCCTCTTGCGCTTCATGGTGGTTTCTTTGGGTTTGCCTGTTCATGTATTGCTTTATAGAGGGTGGCTGGCTCTTCTTATTCTCGGTTCCCTACATCTGGCGCTTGGTTGGAGGGATGTTCCTGCTCTTAATGCTTGCACTTATTCTTTGTTTTGCTCCCCGATGCTGCTGCTTTGCCCCTTCAGCTTTGTTGACTGTCTGTTGGTACAAAAGGTTTCATACTGTGGTAATGCTTGTTGTATGGCTTGTTTGCGTTGATGTGTGCTATTGATGCCTTCCAGCTTGCCTCTTCCTCTGTTGCTGGGGTTCTGGTTTGTTCTACGCAGATGTGGATTCCAATCTGTCTGGGTTGCTGCTGTTCCGGAACTGAATTTGTTTACCTTTATTCCCTTGTTTGCAATTCTGTGGGTGATACCTACCCACTTACAGGACATCCCCTACAGAATTGTGTTTACCTTTTGGTCTTAAGTCCTATGCGACTTCTCTGTTCTTTTTTGTGGGTATTCCCTGTACATTTGGTTTCACTAATACAATTTACTTTTCGAAAAAAAAAAAAAAAGGATGTGCGACTGACGGATTTTGGCTAAGTTGTTCAGCTCGATTCAATATTAATACCATAGACTCACTATTTATAGGTTTATCTAGGTGGGTTTACATTATAACAACAAACATGGATATTGAATCTTTATATTGGGAATTAATACCAATTCTATCATGAACCATCTTCAAAATCAATATGCATAAGCCACTAGAAGGGTAAATGAAAACTTCCAAATCTCCCAATCTATTATATACATGTAATTTTCTCTTCCCTTGAAATGGAATTCTTGCAATGTGCAATTGCAGCTTGCATTTCAGCCTGTAACTCTTCCATGGTGCTGTCACAGGTAGAGGTATGGAGAGTTCCGGTTGCTACAAGAAAGCCACTATTTGTCGGAGACGTTCTTATCGACGCCGGTGCCGAGAACTCCCCTCTCCTTCCTCTCAACTCGGGGTTACCTGTCGACCTTAAGTTACCGGAAAATGAATGAGCTTGCCGGCGTATTTCATATTCCGACGCCCGCTTCTCCTTATGAAGGACAAGAGTGGCCTCACAATTCTCACATACCTCTTTAGAATATGAGTTACGTCCAACTTTAGCTTCTTCTTCTGCCTCTGTTTTTCTTCCTTTTCTCTAACTTCACACCCTTGGCCTTTTCGCCATTTTTGTAGGCCGAAGAACAAAGAAAAGGATTTGGGTTTGGTTCTTCCCTCAAGTATCCCATGATCTTTGCTTTGGTGAAAGTTTTTGTCGTCGGTATTGGTGGTAATTTTGGTGCTGTTGGTGCAAATGTTTTCTGGGTTTTGGTCCTCTACCAGGTCTCTTATTGGTAAGGTAAAGCTGTCCAAGGAATTGGAAGAGGAACGAGGAGAGAGAGGGAGGTGAGAGAGGAAATGGAGAGGAAGGAAGTGGCCATGAAAGAATATATCATCCGCTGGAGATAAATCTATGGCAAACGAAGGAGGGGCTTTGGGTTTGGCTTTCATGGGTTTATCAGTGATCCTCGTGGCCTCTGGGTGGAGAGAGACTGTGAAGGAGAATTCATGGGTGGGAGAAGAAGAAGCTGAAGGTGGTTTTGCTTGTTGGCTTTCTATGCCCTTTTGTTTCGACGTTCCTTCAATTATTTGCTTCTCTTCAACTTTGTCTCTCGTCTTTTGGTGGTGTTGAGCGTCCATGACTCAAGGACCGATAAGACTCGGTTCACCTTCTTTTCTTCAAGCTCTTTGGTGGTTGTTTCCCTGTATGTGGATAGTGTTGGGTAAATTAGCATAATTATAAATAATTTTAATTAATAAATTCATATCAATATCACATAAAATAACAATGTACTTAAAAGAAAATAAAATAGATATTATAAATTAGAAAAAACTGGCCTGCGAGTCCGAGAGTCGTATGAACACTGTCTTAAAGTAGCTGAACCTTTCCGCGTGAGGGTACTGACGGACATCAGCGACTCCAAGATCAAACCCAGACACTCGCAACAGCATCTCCTCAATGGTCACGCCCACTGGAAGAAAAGATGAATCTGACTCGAATCGAAGTTGCCCGAAGTAAACTAAGACCAAATATTTGTAGGTGTGTAAATGTAATTATAGGCAAAAAGAAATATGTAGAAAGAATAACAACACTTGGTGGAAGAGGAGCATATAGAAAAGATGGTAAAACTATTCATCTTCTATCCAAAACAACCACATTGTTTTATAGGCATCATCTTAATTACTCTTTAAAATATATTAGTATGGTACTTCCAAACTATTAAGCCTATATTAATTTTATAATTAAATGGCATGAACATGTAAGAATTAAATTTCAATAGTAAAGTTAAAAATTGAAAAATTCATACAAAATAATTAGTTGTATAGTTTTTAAAACTTTTATTTTAATTTATTCTAACAATCCCCCACAAGTTTTGAAAATTTTGAAATGACCCAAATATATTTATATAAAAGTAATAGACAGAAAATATAGGCAACTATTATACTGTGCAATGAATGTAGGTGTCTTCCGGACTTGAACCTCACTTAGTGTTAACAGTCTCCCCCTGAAGGATCATAGTGACCAAAGGCTTGAACTAGACCATTTGAGCTAGAGTTCAACTATCACACACACAGTACCGCTATTGGTCAGAATTCGCGGGTCAGTGCTATTAATGGTCTTACACTTGATCTTGATTCTCATGAGAGTTTATAGAGAATAGCCCAATTCTCATAGTCGCGGCCCATGACTACTCTCACTTAGGTGAGCCCTCCAAGGGTACATATGCACAATACCCTACAAGAGTGTTCCTGCATCAGTCTCATTCAGGGTAAAATCTTTCATTACCGTCACACTACATATACACCTCTACCATAAGGATGAGCATGAAAATATCTCCTCTTAGGATATTTTCTCAATAACGGTGCTAATGAGTCACACAATATGGATTGTTTCTATCCATTGAACTTCCTTCATGGGGTCCCCAATCACAGAAGTTAGGTTACCTCCCTAGGTGACTCCCTTACGGGCTTAGACCCATCCCCTTTGATAGTACTTGAGACAGTTTTTCTCAAAAACAAGGCTTTCCTCGAAAGTTCACTGATCAAATTAATAACCTTTATATATATTTGTGTCTCACAGCTTTCCTCGAAAGCTATTTAATTCATTTGTCAGCTCTGTTTAGCTAAGCTTTCATAAATATTAGAATGATTACTCTTCACATATTCATGTCTCGCTGGGTGTGCACACCTTCATATCTTCTCATTGATATTGATTTGACCTGTCTTTCAAATAGCACTTACGAACAACACATTAAAATGCATTTGTTTGAAAAACCCTTAGATATGAAACTCCCCCACATATATATGAAACTCTTATAACAACATTAAGCAAATTTAGCAGGTACTTCATATATATTTTATTACCTTAAAATTTACCCCCACATTTCCAAGAATTCTCATGCTAAAGTGACCCATACTTCATTAAAGTACTATTTGCATCAACCCTCATATTGCAAGAATATCTAGCCCCATTGTTGGCTCATATCACATATTGAACAAATTGAATTCAAGGAGTACTTCTAAAAAAAAATATGAACTTAGTCTTGGAACAATTCGTATGTACGATCTTTCTCATAAAACATTAAAACGTAAATCCAAACTATCTCCAAAGGTTACCTAAAATGTTAAGGCATCAATAAGAAATAAACCTTGACACCGAAGCTAACTGTTTAAAGACATCACATTATTAACAAAACCATATGTCTCGTGTCTGTTGAGGCAAAAAGAAAACATAGTGCTCTTTCCGAAGTTTATCATGCATTTTGACATTCTTGGATTAATCCATATGCCATCTAAATCTTTATAATGGTATAAACTTTAATAGGATTAATGTCTCTATTATATTCAAAAAAATTTCAAGTGTTTGAAAATAGTAAATCCTCTACCAATATCTCCATTCCATTCCAATCATTCGCACCAAAAGTCATTGTGTTGCAAGTGTTAAAATTCATACCTATCACAGGAACGACTCAAAAACGTTAACTCAAAATGTCATTGTACAATCAATGGCAAATATATATATATATCACCAATGACCAATCACATACTCGATATACTTAAAAATAAAATACTAAATATATAGTTGAACGTATAGATGATTTAGGTGTCATCCTGGTCAAAAGTTGGAATCTAAATGTTAGTTAGTGTTGAATGTTTCTTTTTTTTAAAAATGATCACAAACTGCCTAAGATCCCTCTCACTAATGTGATTTAGTTATCACTCATGCAATGAAGTTTGTACCCAATAATTTCAAACATAATATCTATAGTAAAAGTAAAGGTGTTCTACATTCACAATAAAACTAAGGATAACCACCTATAGATCTTAGATTTAATATCTAAAATTTCAATTAGCAAATCACTATTAGGCCCTCACTAATTTTGAAATAATATTAGACGCATAGGCTACCTAAATTTAACGAGAAAAATATAGCTTCAAATACCAATGGCTGCTCTGTAATATTTTTAAGGAATTATGCACAATGTGGACTTCACTGTTAAATTACTACATGAATTGCTCTCATTGACAACTGTTTCAGTTAAAAGATTCAAGTAGTCTATATTTCGACAAGTCAAAAAATTTGAACAATACCTTCACCATAATTACAGTAGTAATATCACAAACCTATAACGGCCCACTAGTTAATAGATTTTATTATAGAATGGTGTTATGGTCCAAAAAATTAATGACAAATGATTTGGTAATTAAGGATTATACGTAAACAAGTGTATTCCTTCCCATTTTTTTTTTTCCTTTTTCCAAATAGCATTGAAGAAGCCAAAGCCAAAATAATCCATATAAAATATTTATATATTCTGAAAGTTTTAGACAGCCAAAACAAGGCTTGTATTAATGTAGATTTGTCTGTTATAACAATAATTTGTTATACTCCACATAACCAAAAATAAAAGAAAGGTAACATATATAGCATGAAAGATTGATGCATAAGCAATAATAAGTGATGATACACAAAAATAGTTTTGAACACCACCTGTCAAGTGTAAATAATAAATGCAGTAAAAGTAAAGAGAGAATTGGAGGAGACAAGATTTATAATGGTTCGGTCAACTCGACCTACGTCCACTCTTGAATGGCTTTCGTTGTCGGGTACTTAATTAATTTAGAGGTATGGAGATAGAGAATACAAGCTTCGAGGGAGAATAGAGAATCAAGGAAGGTGTGGTGCCAAGCAATCAGTCCCTTCCTAAGTGTTGATGGAGTGTGCAATTTATAGTGGCTCCCTAACAGGTTGGGGCTACTTTCCAGCGACTAAGCAACCATTTCGGTGGAGCTTCGATCTCTTCTCAACGGGCGAGGTGGTTGAGGAGCTCTCCATGAGACGCGGTCAAAGATTTGGTGAGGGTGGACCGTTTCCTTTGGTAGTGCAGATAAGGCTTCCCATGCTCTCCCCTTGATGATGTGGCTAAGCAAAGAGTCTAACTTGGTCTTGGGCTATATTGGGTTTGGTGGATCTTTAAATGAGGTAGGGCTTCTTAATTGAGATTTGAACTTTGCACATAGATTGAGCCATTTTGGGCTTGACCCATCATTTGCCCCCCAATGCCTCGTGTTCAAGGAAAGCTTGGAGAATGAGGCATTGACTCTTCATTTGTATATTTTTGACTTTGGTGCAAACTCCAAACCTTTCCCACTTTATTTTGAAGAGGGCCCATAATCTTTAATTTGGGCTTTTTCCATCTTTTTTTTTTTTTAAAATCCTAGACTATAAATCTAGTCTTCTTCTCCATCCTACCCATTTTGTTGAAGCTTTGAGAGGGAAAAGTGTGTTCTTCTTGAATTCTTCCAAGAGTGGGATTTCTTCCTTTCTAATAGAGTTTCTCAAGTGGGCAATGTCGATTGAAGAGAGAATGATGGAGATTGAAGAAAGGGAGGAGGTAGGCACCATTTTAGGAAACTTGGAGGCTGTCTTTGACCATTCAGGTGCTGTCCTAGACAGCCTTGATGCCAAAAATGGTGGACTGGACAGCCTAGGTGCCGAAGGTGGTGGGTTGGACAGCTCAGTTTCGCAAACCTCTCCGCTGGACAGCACCTTCGCGCGAATCAGCACGCAGAGAGACAGTCTGGGCAGTGCAGGAAGACTGGGCAGCGCGCAAGGAGGTGGACTAGGCAGTGTAGGGGAGCTGGGCAGCGCACAAGATGATCTGGACAGCGCGCCTGATGGACTGGATAGCACAAACGCGCAACTGGGCAGTGCGCGCGCAGTCTGGCGGACTGGGCAGCGCGCTCGTGACGCTTGGTGGGTTGGGCAGTGCTGTGCAGGCTGGAAAAAGAGTTGTCCAGGCCAGCAGGAGCGCAGCAAGGGAGCTGGGCAGTAGCTTGGATGGTCTGGACAGCGCGCCTGATGGGCTGGACAGCTCAAACGCGCGACTGGGTAGCGCTGTGCAAGCTAGAAAAAGAGATGTCCAAGCCAGTAGGAGCGCAGCAAGGGAGCTGGACAGCAGCCTGGGTGCATGGGCAGGTCTGAGCGCCACTCCAGGTGCTGATTTGGGCATCGTAGGCGCTGATTTTGGTGCCGAAATTGCTGTTTTGTGCAATTTTGAAGGGTCAGACACCCTTCCAGCTACTGGGCAACTCCGTTTTGGCTAGCAAAGGCAGTCAGACACCCCTTCAAGTGTTGGGCTAGACATTGCAAGCGGTAAGGAAGCTTTGGGTGCTGCTTTTGATGATCAAGACCCTACTGTGACTCTTCCTATTCAAGTTCTTCAAGACTACTCCTTACGGCCCCGAAAGAAGAAACATAAAGGCAAAGTGGGACTCGATGATGACGGGTCTAAAGTGAGTACCTTTTCCAGTCTGTTTCGTTTAGATAAAGATATCTCGAGACTTGTTTTTACTTATCGCATTCCTTCGACCGTGCTGTGTCATCGGACTGAGTTGGGCGAGCTTGCTTGCGATGACTCTTCTAATGCTATTGTTGTTTATGAGGAGATGCTTGAGGCTGGGTTAAGATTCACCATGTCCTCTTCCATTTGTCGTGTTTTGCACTATTTTTCCTTGACTCCGGGGCGACTAGCACCCAATGGTTGGAGAGTTCTGCTGGGCTTTCTTGCATTGTGGAGAAAAGTGCACCACGAGGATGCTTCTCCTATGGAGTTCCATGCAGCATACAATTTGAGCGAAACTCCTGCACCAAATAGGGGGTGGTACTACTTTACCACAAGAAGTGGTACAGTGCTTACGGGAACGCGCTCTAATTGTGGCGGCTGGAAATCTTGCTTCTTCTTTGTTGGTGGAGAGTGGGCTACAGAAGCCGACAGAGCTTGGTACCAACACATTAGGGTGCTGCTAGAAAATCCGGTACGCTGCACACACACACACACACACATATATATATATATGTTCACCATTCCCATGCAGACATGCATGTGCTTTCTCGAGACCAGGAGTGGAAGTTGGAGGCTGTCAAGGATTGCCCTTGCAAAGATTTGGGAGCTCTCCTGCCCAAGGATACTAGGGTCGTTGCTCCCTCTGAGAAATCCGGTGGTTCCTCTTCGAAGAAAAGGGGTGAGCTAGTTTCCTCTTTTAATTCTCTTCTTCCCTCGGTATTTTTCATTTACCTGACACTTCTCTGCTCTTGCAGCAAGTAAGAGGGTGGTGGTGTCCCGTTTCTCTAGTAGGAGCCCTCCCTCTTCCAAAGTGGCAAGGACGGATGATGCCCCCCAAGTGACTCCCACGGTGGTTCCTCCTCAGCTGGTGACTTCTCCAGTTGCTACTCCAGAATCTTCCTTGCCAGGCACATCCTCCCCACCTTCATCCTCTCCTCGTGCTGCCCCTCCTTTGTCCCCTCCTCGTGCGAGAACTTCTACAGGAGTGTCGATTTGGGCTGGTCCTATGATGGGGAGTCCGCCAGCCATCAGGGCAAGACTTGGGAGGTTTGTGTTTGGACCCGAAGTTTCTCAGCTTAGCGCTTCGGGTACCGATAGGATCATCGATACGTATTTGGAAGGCCTGGCTCAGGTGAGAGTCCACTATTCCCCTTTCTCCAGTCGTTTCTTTCCTGTATTCTTGACTTTTCTCAACCTCTTATCTCCTTTTTTTTTTTTTAGGTTTCGACTTCCTCTATCTGCTTGCTTTCGAGGGCCTATAATCATGACAAGCTGAAGCTGGATCTGAGCCTTGTGCAAAGGGAGCTTCTTACTGCTCAGGGGAGGATTGTCAAGCTTGATTCTGAGCTTTTGGCGACCCGTGAGAGGGACGCGCTCCGGAGGGTGAGCTTGTGGCGGCTCATGAAAGGGCTTTCAATTTTGAGTCTGAGCTTTTGGCGACCCGTGCGAGGGACGCGCTCAGGGATGGTGAGCTTACTGCAGCCCATGAGAGGGCAACTAAGCTTGAGGCTGAGCTTCTAGCGGTCCGCGAGAGGAATGTGCTCAGGGAGGCTGAGCTTGCAGAGGCCCATGGGGGGCCATGCTCAGAGAGGCTGCTGTTGCCGAGGCAAAGTTGAAGGCTGCTTGGGAGAGAGTTTCCCGTGCTGAGGAAGACTTGGAGAATGGCCTCGCAGATGCTTTCATTGATGGTTTCGAGGATCTCCGAGGGAAGGTTTCTGCCGCTTTCCCTGGCATTGACTTCTCACGTTTCGTGCCCACTGACGACAGTGATGAGGGGGGATCTGATGATGTTGATAATGACGAGGAGGAGGTGGAGGACGACCGTGAGAGCAGTTAGAGTGTTTAGGACTTTTGATTTTTTTTTTTTTGAAGAGACGATATTTGGCCTTATTTTTGTACTGATACTCCTTTGAAATGAAATGTAAAAGATCTTTTTGGAGTAAATAGCGTAGAAAATTTTATTGATTTATTGCTTATAAAAAGCAATATTGGGTAATAATTCCCAAAAAAGTACATTGAATATTGGGTAACGCCCTTAAAAATCAAATCAAGTCCCAACTTCTACTACTTTGATGCTCTCAAGGTGTCATTGATAATACCTCTTCAAGTGCTCTGCATTCCATGGATGGAGTAAGACTTTTCCCTCAGAATTCTGGATCTTGTAGGTGTCTGGCCTCACTACTTCTGTTACGCGGTAGGGTCCTTCCCAATTTGGTCCAGCTTCCCTTCGCGTGCATCCTTTGTGGCGAGGATTACTTTCTTGAGGACCAAATCCCCTGGTTGGAAAGAACGAGGCTTCACCCTCGAATTGTAGTACCTTGCCATGCGCCGTTTGTACTCCGCGTTGCGGAGTACAGCCATCTCCCTTGCCTCCTCCACCAAGTCGAGGTTGATGCGGAGTCTTTCCTCGTTGGTGATGGGGTCGTGGTGCTGGACCCTTAGAGAGTGTACCCCTATCTCCACAGGGATGACCGCCTCAGTTCCAAAGGCGAGGGAAAAAGGGGTCTCCCCAGTAGGGGTTCTTGGCGTGGTTCGATAGGCCCACAGTACGCCTGGTAGCTCCTCTACCCAAAGGCCCTTTGCTTTTTCAAGCCTTGTCTTTAAGTTGCGTAGCACCGTTCTTACCATGACCTCTGCTTGTCCATTTGCCTGTGGGTGTGCCGGGCTGGAGTGAGGTTGTTTTATCTGCAGGTCAGAACAGAAGGAGTTCAGCAGCTTGTTGTCGAACTGCTTGGCGTTGTCGCTGACAATGGCATGGGGAATCCCAAAGCGACAGATCAAGTTCTTCCAGATAAAATCTTTGACCTTTGCGTCTGTGATTTTTGCTAAGGGTTCAGCTTCTGACCACTTGGTGAAATAGTCGACTGCCACCACCACGAACTTGCACTGCCCTTTGCTGAGGGGCAAGGGGCCCAGAATGTCGATGCCCCACTTGGAGAAGGGCATGGACTTGAAATGGTTGTTAGCTCCTCGGGTGGTTGCCTAGGCACAGTCGCAAAGCGTTGACACTTGTTGCACTTCTTGGAGAACTCTTGGGCGTCTCTTACCATGGTAGGCCAGAAATAGCCTTGCCTGAGCGTTTTATGGGCAAGGGAGCACCCTCCAGAGTGGTTCCCACAGATCCCTTCGTGGATTTCTCGAAAGACATAGTGAGCTTCTTCAGGTGAAAGGCACCGCAACAATGACAAGGAATAGCCTTTCTTGTACAGAGTGTCCTGCAAGATGGCGAACTTGGAGGCTCTTATCCTTAGCTTCCTGGCCTTTAGGGGGTCATCTGGCAGCACACCTCCTTGGAGGTATGCCCTGATTGGGGTCATCTAGCTTGATTCAGTAGATACACAGTTAATATTTGTGGCCTCTATGTCCATCCTACTCGGCTCGAACTGGTGACCAACTAATGTTGGTTCCCCTGATGAGACTTCCATGGATGAAGCGAGCTTTGCGAGTGCATCGGCAACCATATTATCTTCTCTGGGGATGTGGTTTATCTGGAAGTAGTGGAACTTTGTGATCATGCTTCTCGCCATGCTAAGGTACTCTTGCATCTTGGCTCCTTTGGCTTCGAACTCACCCCTCACTTGATTAACTATCAGCTGAGAGTTACTGTAGGTGGCAAGGTGTTGAGCTTCCATTTCCACCGCTAATCTCAATCCAGAAAGGAGGGCTTCGTACTCCGCCTCATTGTTGGAAGCAATAAAGTGGAGCTTCACCGCATACCTGAGAGTGGTGCCATCTGGGCTGATCAAGATTAGGCCCGCTCCTCCTCCTTCACTGGTCGAGGAGCCATCTACGTAGAGTTTCCAAAGTAGAGGAGTGGAGGGTTTGGAATTTGAAATGGAACACCGGTCATCCGGTGAAGCCATCTGGGCACCAGGGACTTGAGGTGCAGCTTGGGATGCCTGGGCATCTGGAGGTGCAGCTTGGGATGCCTGGTCATCAGGGAAGGTTGTTTGGGCTCCTAGGGAGGAGACCTGGGCACCTGAACTAACCTGAGTGCCTGCTTGAGGGTATTTGCTAGGCTTCTTGGTGTCCCCATTGGGCATCTGGGCATCCTCGTTGTTCCCCTCTTCTGTTGGTGTGAGTTCGGCAACGAAATCTGCTAGGGCTTGTGCTTTGATGGCTGTCCTGGGTTGATACTGAATGTCGAACTCCCCGAGTTCCACTGCCCATTTAAGAAGTCTGCCAGATACATCCGGTTTTCCCAAGACTCTTTTAAGAGGTTGGTCTGTGATGACCACTATACGGTGGCCCTGGAAGTAGTGTCGCAGTCGTCTCGCCGTCGTGACAAGAGCGAGTGCCAATTTTTTTAGTACCGAATATCTGACCTCTGCCCCCCGGTATGCCCTGCTCACGTAATAAATTGGTTTTTGCACTCCATTTATTATCTCTGACGAGCATTAAGCTTACTATTGATAGGGAAACAGAAAGGTATAGATGGAGAGCTTCTCCTAGAATGGCATGTGACAGGAGGGGAGGTGCTGTCAGGTAGGTTTTGAGCCTTTGAAAAGCCTCCTCTGCCTCAGGTTTCCACTCAAAGGCCTTTCGGAGAGTCCTGAAGAAAAGGAGACATTTGTCTGCAGACTTAGAGACAAACCTATTTAGTGCTGCGATTCTCCCATTGAGGCGCTAAAGCTCCTTGGTTGAGGAGGGTGACTTCATGTCGAGGCTGGCCTTGATCTTGCCAGGATTCACCTCAATTCCCCTCTGGTCGACCATAAAGCCTAAGAATTTTCCTGACCCCACACCAAAGACGCACTTCTCAGGGTTAAGCTTCATGTGATAGGATCTCAGGACATTGAAAGTTTCTTGGAGGTGATCAATGTGGTCTATTGCTGTGAGACTTTTCACCAACATGTCATCCGCGTATACCTCCATTGTTTGTCCTATCTAAGACTGGAACATCTTATTCACCAGCCGTTGGTAGGTTACTCCTGCATTCTTTAGCCCAAAGGGCATGACCTTGTAGCAGTATGTCCCCTTTGGCGTGATGAATGACGTCTTCTCTTGGTCTGGGGGATACATGTTAATCTGGTTGTACCCAGAGTATGCATCCAGAAAAGTGAGCAACTCATGCCCTGCGGTGGCGTCGATAAGGAGGTCAATTCGCGGCAATGGGTAACTATCTTTTGGGCACGCCTTATTGAGTTCTGTGAAGTCGACTCAGAAGCGCCACTTCCCATTAGCCTTAGTGACCATTACCACATTGGAGAGCCACTCAGGATATACTACTTCTCTGACCGCCCCGTTATCTATTAACTTTCCAACCTCCTTGTTCATGGCTTGGGCCCTTTCAGTGAAGGCTCCCCTTAACTTTTGGCGAATAGGCTTGTAACGCGGATCAACATTGAGACGGTGTGTGGCCACTTCTGGGTCGATGCCCTCAAGGTCCTCATGCGACCACGCAAAGACGTCCATATTGCACTTTAAAAAATCTATTAACAAGCGAGGCAAATCCTCAGAAAGGGAAGAGCCAATGTAAATTCTTCTGTCTGGATGTTCCTCATCCAAGACCACAAGGGTGAGCTCCTCGACTGGCTCTCCTCTTTCTGTAGTGGAGTCATCCCTTGGATCAAGGATCTCAACTTACAACGCTTCTTGGGGTTTCCTAGCCTTTACAGAGGAGACATAGCATTCTCTGGCTACTACCTAGTCTCCTCTGACCTCTCCGACTCCATTTGAGGTTGGGAAACGGAGAACGAGATGGTAGGTGGAGGGCACAGCTCTCAATGTGTTAAGAGCTGGCCGTCCTAATATGATGTTATAGGCTGACGGGCACTCTATTACCAGGAAATTGACCATAACTGTGGAGCTTTAGGGTGCTACTCCGGCGGTGATAGGAAGTGTGATGGACCCAAGGGGATACACCTTCTCCCCTGAGAATCTAATAAGAGGTGACCTGATAGGCTGCAGCCTCTCCCTACCCAGGTTGAGCTTGTCATAAGCCTCTGCGAATAGGATATCCGCAGAGTTACCACTATCAACCAGGATCCTACGCACATTAAAATTGGCCATTGTCATGGTGAGCACCAAGGGGTCATCATAGGGGTGTTGGATTCCTTCCAGGTCCTTATCTGAGAAAGATATGACCTCGTCGCTATCCTGTTTCGGCACCTTAGATGGGCGCATCTCGTCAACATGCCTTGCCTTTCTGGCATGCGCCTTCATTGCAGAAAGTGACTCTCCCCCTCCTGCTAGTCCTCCTGAGATGGTGTGTATCTCTCCCACGGGCTGCTGATCTTCTTGATTATGAGGTTTTGGTGCTCGTTCCCTTCCAACAACATACTGGCGCAGATGACTACGCTAGATGAGCTCCTCAATTTGTCTTTTGAGTTCGTAGCAGTCATTGGTGTCATGCCCGTGGTCGCGATGGAAGCGACAATACTTGTTAGGATTTCTGCGATTTGGAGGAGACTTCATTTTCCCAGGCCACTTTATCGCGGGGTCATCCTGGATCTGGAATATGATGTGTCCCATGGCAGCATTGAGGGGAGTGAAGGGTTGACTGTCCCTCTGAGGAGCAGGACCTAGCCGGTCCTTGACAGGGACTCTCTCTGTTCTGCCACGCTTGTTGCTAGTCTCTTTCTTATCGTCCCTCTCCCTCTCCTTCCTCTTCTCCCCGCTTTGGAGAACTCACCTCGTCTAGCCCTTGTGATGTCTTCCGCATTCATGTACTTTTGGGCCTTGGCTAGCAGCTCTAGGATGTTTTTTGGTGGGCGCTTCATCACTGAGAAAAGGAAGCTTGATGAACGGAGGCGACCCAAGAAGGCGGTCATCGTCACCTTGTCGTTAGGCTCATCAACTTGGAGTACCTCCTCGTTAAAACGAGTGAGATAACTCCTCAGGCTCTCCTCGCGGTCCTGTTTTATACTAAGTAGGTGCGTAACAGGCTTCTGGTGGCGACGCCCTCCAATGAAATGTGAAACGAATGATCTGCTAAGCTCAGCGAAGAGGCAATGGAGGCGGGGAGAGCTTAGCGAACCACTGTCGGGCAGACCCCTTTAACGTGGTTGGAAATGCCCTGCACATGATTTCGTCTGGTACGTTGTGCAGCTGCATCAAAGTCTTGTAAGTGTCGAGGTGGTCTAGTGGATCCTTTGTTCCATCAAAGGTCTCCACAGATGGCATTTTGAACTTCTGAGGGAGGGGGTAGTTTGCTACATCAGGCTTGAAAGGCGTATCCGTACGCCTTACCAGGTGGTCTACAGTTTCGGGTCCTTGTGCCTTCATGGCGTTGAAGACATCACCCAGTTGATTTTGTACTTCCTTGATTTTCTCGTCCCAATGATTGGGGGCTCCTCTGGAATGATCATGAAATGACTTCCATGCTCGATGCTTTGGTTTTCGCCCTCATCCTCTTGGAGATAAGGGTCCTCTCCATGGGAGCAAGAGGAGGGGGAGGTGGAACTCCCTCATGTTGGGCCCCCAAGTGGGGCGCCCAAGGGGGCGCCTAGGCATGGAGCAGCAGGGCTGGTGCTCCTTGGTGTCCAGGGC
>CAUOFW020002558.1:0-26964 GCA_963454935.2 Ilex paraguariensis
AGTGCAGACAGTTTTCATTACAACTGAAATTAAAAGACAGAATTTAAAATGTCTTTCATAAGGAAAAACTGAAACACAATCACCTTTATTATCAGTTAAGACAAAAAGGTGACAGTAGTTCAACTATTTGAATAGAAAAATACAACATAAATGTAAAAGTACAAAGTTTAGACTGAAGTGCATCATGGACCGGATCGCTTTTGTAGCTTCTCTTTTTCTCTTTCTCTTTTCTTTTTCTCTCTTGGTTTCACTCTTGGTTTTCTCTCTTGGTTCCCTCCTGTTGAAGAATGCAGCAAGGCATGGCTATTTATAGCCATTTGAAGAAGTAGGAGGTGGAAGGCTGAAGATAGGATCAAGGGGGACCGTCCAGACGCCATCACCACCGCCTGGACGGTGATGCTTTGCTGGAAATTCCCACTTGCGTTGTATACTGACTCTTCTTGTTGGGAAATTACACTTTAGCTTTTATTCTTTTATGCTTTTATGCATTGCTCCTTGTATTCTCCGGTATTTCAACATTTAACCTGTAACTTGTAAACATAACACACATAAAGCCCTAATTACTGCACAAACCCTAATTGACTCTAATTAATAGTTTTTAGTTATTTTATCACACCAATTNTCCCAATTCTCCCACGAACACTCAAGTTGAGCTGGATGAACCGGTTCATCAGAGAAGATTTCCATTCAACTGGTTGGAACAAAAGTTCAACCGGTTCATCACATTACAGAACCTTCTTCAACTGGTTCAACTTCCTTTCAAATGGTTCATTAGCGCTCTATTTCCCGGAACAGTTCCAATTCAACCAAAAACTTATCTCTTTACATTCCTATCACCCTCAACATCTATAGCAACAATTATAACCATAAATTTCATGCAACTCTCAACCTAAAAAAAAACCCAATACCTCATACATGATGACCCAAAAATCAAAATCCATAAACTAAAATCAAAACCATACCTGTAGCCAAGATTTGCAGACATTAAAACCCAAGCTACTTCCTATGTTTTAAACAATTAAACACACATAATTATTTAAGGAAACACTAACCAAAAGAGATTACTCTCTTTGAATTCTCCAAAAAGAACTTGTTTTGAATTCAAGACTCAAGAAGAACAATCTTGTTCCTCGGTGTTTTCACACTAGAAAACTAAATCTCCTTCGCTAGAATATTCCCCTACCCTCTNATTCAAGACTCAAGAAGAACAATCTTGTTCCTCGGTGTTTTCACACTAGAAAACTGAATCTCCTTCGCTAGAATATTCCCCTACCCTCTCTTTTCCTTTCTATTTACACTCCCTTTCTCTCTGTCTCTCCGTCTCTCTTAAGTTCCCCATTTAAACCCACACACACATGTACATATATATTTATACATATACACATGCATATTAGGCATAGGTTAAGCCAAAAAGTGACAGGTGTCTTTGTTAACACACCAACTTTTGATCTAATTACACTTAGGTCCCGCATAGTTTTCCTCGTTCACAAACATAGCCCCATAATTCAATCACTTAATAAATTACACCCAATTTTCTTTTCCTTTCATGATTTAACACAACAAAAATTTATCACAAAATTCAACACTAGAGTTATAATTCAAAACATTACGTAACTCCCATAACCCTAATAACTAAAATTTAAACCTCGTAATAAATATCACAAATTATGTCTTAGACCCCAACATTTATAAAATGTTATGCATTTGCTAGTTTGAGTCTCACAACTCTCCCCCACTAAACAAAAATTTGACCCCAAAACTTACTAACCATAAATAGACAAATAAGAATACTGAGCTCTCATAAGCTCTTCACTTTCCCATGTNTTAAACAAAAACTTGACCCCAAAACTTACTGACCATAAATAGACAAATAAGAATACTGAGCTCTCATAAGCTCTTCACTTTCCCATGTCACCCTTTCTATCAAATGATTACGCCACAAAATTTTCACTAACAGAATAATCTTTGTGCGTAACACATTTTCCTTGCAACCCAAGATTTCCATTAACTACTCAACATAGGGAAAATCTTTTACCCAACTCATACTATACCACAATAACCAATAAAAATATATTTGGTTTTACAGAGAATTAGGACAAAACATATCAATAAAATCGTACATTCCTATACTACTGGGTCCATATCAACAATACATCATCATTCGGTGCATTTCAATCGTTCATATGCACCTCTCAAGGCCACAAAGACATACCAAAACCATAACAATACCTCAAGTATACCTCATGTATGTGTCAAAAATTTCATATATGTTTCAACAAACAAGTATCTGAACAACTATCTTCAAATGAGAAATACAATCAAAACATCAAAATTCCAACGATTAAAGAAGATAATATCCTAAAATTACACGGTACCATTACCCATGCACATCTTGCATACTACTTACCATAAAATCTAATAGAACCATACTAATACACATCTGATAACTATTATTATACAAAACCTTTAACAAAAACATATACTATCAATCTATGCAAATACACAATCCCATCTACATAAAATTTATTACCAAAATTCATTGTAGTATTTTTCCATTCCCATATCGGAATAGGGAGTGACTGTAATAAATCTACTAGCATACCTGATTCGCACTTTTTAGTGATCGGATTAATATTATACACCCAAGTATAAGTGGTCGAATTGTAGTTTTCTTGGTTTTAAGTCCAAGTATCGATCCCACGAAGAGTTTTAATAATTTAGAAATGAAATAAAATAGTAAAGTTGCTAATTTGAATAAGACATGTGATAGCTTGTGATGTGAGCTTAGATTAATAATGGGTTTACGTAAACAGTTATGTGTAGATAGAGTAAAAACAATAATAAAAAATATCCTTCAGTTCAAGGATCCCATATGCGTTATATTGGTTAAATGCTAGAAATACTACCTTACAACAATCAACTTCCATTTTATTGGCATGTCAATTGGTAGGTCTGATGTATATAAACCATAACACAACAACTTCTTAGGTTAGCAGGTGGTAAACATGACAACTGATTAATCCAAGCAAACCAGAAGGACAAGCCATTCATGNAGTCAATTGGTAGGTCTGATATATATAAACCATAACACAACAACTTCTTAGGTTAGCAGGTGGTAAACATGACAACTGATTAATCCAAGCAAACCAGAAGGACAAGCCATTCATGAGGTATACTTGAATTATTCATTTATCTTCATAATAGTAGGTGCATACATAATAAACCATAACACGGCCACTTCTTAGGTCAACCGGTGGTAGTAGTCATAACACAGAAACTTCTTAGGTTAGCTAATTATTGATATGAATAATCCAAGCAAACTAGAAGGACAAGCCATTCATGAGGAATACTTGAATTATTCATTCGACTATATTTTGTGATACATATATACCAGTTAAACATCATCAGCATTCCGATGGGGGACTACCATACCGATAGGAATGCCGTGGTTGTTAGACTGGTAATATTATCCTTTATACTAGTTAAACAATCTAAGTAATCTAGAAGGACGAGCCATTCATGAGGATCACTTAGGTCATTCATCTGATAGTTGTATATATATATATATATATATATATATATAAGTTAAACCCTAATAACCCGGAAGGATCATTTAGGTTTTGTACCATGCATCAGTTAACATCCTCAATGTTTCGGTGGAGGACTAGCCATACCGATAGGAATGCCGTGGTTGTTTTATTGGCAGGTTGATGATGCNGATCACTTAGGTCATTCATCTGATAGTTGTATATATATATATATATATATATATATATAAGTTAAACCCTAATAACCCGGAAAGATCATTTAGGTTTTGTACCATGCATCAGTTAACATCCTCAACGTTTCGGTGGAGGACTAGCCATACCGATAGGAATGCCGTGGTTGTTTTATTGGCAGGTTGATGATGAACTGATGACATACTTCTAGGCATAACACCGAAAGTACGCAATTCACTATATCATGTATGAAACATATAATACATAGAAATATAAATATATAAAACATTAACATTTCCAAAATTTANCCAAACATAGCACCGAAAGTACGTACATCACTGTATTATGCATGAAACATAAAATAAGTAGATATATAAATATATAAAACATCAGCATTTTCAGAATTTAACAAGTAGTATACATATGTTTACCTCTCACTAGAGGATATACGGAACTACTCACGATCCATTGCTACAGACAAGCAAGGAGTGCAGACAGTTTTCATTACAACTGAAATTAAAAGACAGAATTTAAAATGTCTTCCATAAGGAAAAACTGAAACACAATCACCTTTATTATCAGTTAAGACAAAAATGTGACAGTAGTTCAACTATTTGAATAGAAAGATACAACATAAATGTAAAAGTACAAAGTTTAGACTGAAGTGCATCATGGACCGGATCGCTTTTGCAGCTTCTCTTTTTCTCTCTTGGTTCCCTCCTGTTGAAGAATGCAGCAAGGCATGGCTATTTATAGCCATTTGAAGAAGTAGGAGGTGGAAGGCTGAAGATAGGATCAAGGGGGACCGTCCAGACGCCATCACCACCGCCTGGACGGTGATGCTTTGCTGGAAATTCCCACTTGCGTTGTATACTGACTCTTCTTGTTGGGAAATTACACTTTAGCTTTTATTCTTTTATGCTTTTATGCATTGCTCCTTGTATTCTCCGGTATTTCAACATTTAACCTGCAACTTGTAAACATAATACACATAAAGCCCTAATTACTGCACAAACACTAATTGACTCTAATTAATAGTTTTTAGTTATTTTATCACACCAATTTGACTCATTAATTATTCTAATTTATAAACTAATTAGGGTTAATCAAACTCCCAAACTTAAACTTTACTAGTCCTTAGTAAATTTTAAACAAACTTTTAACACAATATAATACAAATAGAGGTAAAATAATTTTCGTAGATTTTTCACAATTGTATTTAGCATATGCAACAAGCATATGCAACAAGCCTTTAAACCCCTATGTGATTCCTAGTGGACAAGTTTTGTCTCGTGAAGGTTTTCAGTGAAGCTACCTACAAACTTTAGTAATTAAGAATTCATGATTCATATTTTTCACGAGTAAAATTAAATTAATATTCTATCTGTTTTGTCAAGATACTTCCTTCTTTGATCACTATAAGAGTAACACACGTTAGTTGTAATATTATCTATATATTTGTATAAAAACTTGTGTGTGTGATAATCTTTTTATTTTCAAAAATCACTTGAGAAATATTACCCTCTTTCCTGGTAGTTTTGATGTCAATCCTTCCCTGAAATACACTCAGCAAAAAAAAAACACACACACACCTATTATAGTGACTATTCTCACAAACTACATGTGTTTGGAATTGAGTTGCCAACGCAATTAATTTCACAATCAGTAATCAAAAGAATGATTAGTTGAAGAAACTGGAATTTGACATAATCTCATGAAAGAATATTAACACTATATTAAATATACTATTAACATTTTCCTTTTTAGAATTAATAGAACTAATACAAATATATGATTTCTGGAATCAAAAAGGACTATATTAGGGTTGTAATGTGGCCATGAGTTTAAGGTTTATGAAATGACATCAGTGGAATTCAAATGCTATCTTTTAGTATTGTGGCACACCTTCTATTTTTCTAAATCTTCACATGTTTCTTTCTTTTATTTTTCCCATTTTTCACTTTCTTGGCTTAAAATTATTATTATTATTTTTTTTTAGAATTCCTTGTCTCTTTCTTTTGCTTTTCTGTTTTTTTATATCCTGATGAGTTAGACAAGGGTGCAAGAAAATTAGATAGCAAAGGTAAGTTAATATCTTTTTATCTGGCTCAGGTGTTTCTTGGGTTTAAAGAAAAGAATATATATACTCTTTTAAGCTCAATCATAGCTAACTTAGGATATAATTTTGTAAAAGAAATGGTCAAGGCTCAAGATTTAATCAAACATGGCCTAAGATCATTTTCCAGAAATTATATATGTGTACAATTTCTATATGAAAGTTAAGGACAATGCTAATAATATAATTTAATCAGTGTTAATCAAAACAAAGTTAATGAGATTATTCAAAGAAAGTTTACTGCTGAATCGAAGATTTGTATTTGAGTAGATGTAGAGTATTTCTCCAAGAAAGATTGGTTCAAAATCTGCAATAGGTTTTACATCTCCACTACATAAGCAAAGAGTATAATATTTCACAAGATTTTCAGTAATAAAGAAATCTAATTGTGCTTTATAAGAGTAAGTTTCAATAAAAATATTAAGCTAGTACACAACTAAAATATGAAAATCCCGCGTGATCAGATTAAGAATATTTCTACAAAACATAGGAATATTAACCTAATTACACTGTGATTCATATGAACTAGTATTCTTAATTTTAACAATATAGGTTCTAATTTTAACAAAAACAAACTTAACCACACATTAGTTCACAATAAACAAGTTCAAAACACACAGCAATAAGTCTAACACAAACAAGTGCAAAACACAAAATAAAGTTTCAGCATAAGTAAAAGTGCATAATTAAAAAGCTGAGTGAAAGATAGCAGAGTTTTTCAGTAGAATCTTCAATTTTGTTCTTTTAGGAAGTAGATGGCCCTCCTCCAAAACGTTATTTCAGTAGCCTCAAGATTTTAGCTTGGTTTTGTTCATAATCTTCCATACGTTTGTTGATATCTGTGATACTGTTACCAAGCTGAGTGACAGTGGTCTCTAATCCTAGCAAAATCTATCTGTCAGTTCTGTCATCCACCGGTATGTATGGTTGATCCTCATGTGGCTGTTGTTGTTCTGGTGGAATGAATTCTTTAGAGCCTTGAAATGGCTCTTCTTCTGCTAGAGTTGGTATCTCTGGTTGTTCTTCTTGTTGTCTTCCATGACTTTTCCTCAATGAAGTTTTGTCTAATGGGCCAAAATGGTCTACAGTCTACCATGTTGGATTGATTACCACTCATTTGTTCCTGCAGAGCTGAGAAAGTAGCATAGCATAGGGGAGTGAAGATTTCTTTCTATCCACAGCAAGTACCATTTGATTCAAGATTAAATTCGGCAGATCAATGGTATGTCCCATTCCGAATGCATATAGAAAATAATCTTGCTTAGTGTAGATTTGATTCTTTTGGGCACGGGGTAATAAACTGTGTACAGTGATTAAATTCAGAATACGATATTTATCAGTTAAATCTCCCTGCTTGATATATTTATTTGGTCTACCCCAAATAAATTTTGGATTACCCGTCACCTCTCTCCCTATAGTATCTAAATCAGGTAAATCAGTGTATGGGTATTGCGGGTTTTCAGGTCTTTGCATGAGTTGGAAAAATTCGGCTATAGTAGCCGGTGTAACTTGAAAAATAATACCTCATACAAATGCCCGCAATTGTCTTTCCCTAATAATTTCAGCATTACTATAAAATTTCTGAACTAAACAGTCATAAGCAGGAACAAATAATCTAACATACTGTAACCGTCCTCTAATTGCAAGAATTTGACGTACACCTATATGCTCAAAATCTTCATAAATAACCAGTCTTTTAGAAATAATCATTTTAGTCAGAAAATTAGCATCATACCAGGCCTGTTGTTCAAAATTCTCAAACATCTCCTTGTTGAAGATAGTTTCTGGTCCTGGTTGTTGTGGAGGTGCTTGAGGTTGCTCGGGTTAATCTCTTTGTGCCCGACTCGAAGATCCTCTCGTTCTTCATCTTGAATCCATTTTTTTTCTTGATTTCTTAGCAAATGCTCCGTTTTAGTTGATTCCAATCGGTAGTTACCTTCAAAATGCAATGCGTAAGAGAATAATCGGAATAGATTTGAAGAAAAATGACTGAGTATAGCATATTTGAGAGCTTTTTAGTTTTATTTTTGGCTATGGCCGAAATTTTTGATGTTCTTGGTGTGAAGATGATCGGTTTGCATGGGAGAATAGTATATATATTAAACACTACCGTCCAGATGGTGGGAGTGTCGTCCGGACGGTCCAAAGTTTTGGTTTTGCCTTGTATTTTGTTGTTTTATTTTTCTTTTATTCCTTTAAATTTTAAGAATACAAAATAAAATTTTATCTACTACAAAAACTTTTGCTAACCACTCTTTTTCTTGTCTTAAAATTGTGGGTTTTTATTGATTTTATTTGTTATTTTTTATTTACCGATTTTTCAAATTAATCTATAGTTATTTACATTTATTTAAAAATATTTATATACCTTTCTTTACTAATATTTATAAATATTTACTTATAAATATTTATAAACATTTACAAGTATGTATAATTCTTCCAGAAATTATGATCATACTGATTCAGAATTAGAACTATCTAGATCAATATTACCAGTGACACGGTTAACTTAATTTCTTACGTATCTTGTTAACATTGGGGTACAATAGGATGACGTCTCAGGATAATCCTTGCTCTGCTCATACCTAATCCAGCGGAGACAATCTAACGCTCGACCTGAAATTGGTTCTGCACATTGATTATGTTGTCTTAAATGTTGTAAACGACCACATCTTACACAACCACCAAGACAATCGGCGCATCCGTTTATCGCATATGTACTTTTTCCACATAAAGGTCTTGATTGACTTTCAAAAATTTCTAAATTTTTGACTCTTCTAGATTTTTTCATGATCAATGCATGGATATCTTTTGGAAGATGATGCAATAAAATTTAACTTAACCAAAATAGTTTTTTGTTCATTGTACACACATAAAATAATTTTTTTTTGACGACTCTCTATCCAGTTCTTTAACGTCTGCCATCCACAAAGAAAAAATTAACAGTGATATTAAAACAAAATAAATACTTTAAATATAAATACTAAAATCACATCCTTACCTCCCTAACTTAATTTAAACATTATATGAAATGTAACAACAGTGATAGTTAATATTGATAAGGAAATCCGACAATCTTTTGTCATTTCACCGATTGGGCTATCTGGTTGTATTCAGAAGATACTCTGTCAAATAAATTACAATTCATTAGGAATTTTATAGAGATTTAAGCAATAACTTACTTTTCAGAGCATATAAACAGGATCAAAAAGTTGTACAACAGTTATTTCTTGAGTAAATCCATCATAATATGATTTAAGTCTTTGACCATTGACTTTAAAGATATTTCCAGTTAATGGATTTTCAATTTCAATTGCTCCATAATTAAAAACTTGTTTGACAATATAAGGACTTGTCCATCTTGATCTTAATTTTTCAGGAAATAAACGAAGTTTTACATTATATAATAGCACTTTTTGAGATGGTTCATGTAAAACCCGGGAAAAATTTGAATTTTTTCGGAAAAAGGGCAAAATGGTAATTTGCCACTAGAATGTGGGTTTAAAATCAGTATTTTTCTAGAGCTCGGATGATGTAATAGATTTCACTGTTGGATTCGTATCACAAAATTGAGCTTTCATGTTAATTTTTATCAAATTCTGAGATAGTTGAATTTTACACATTTTACGAGACAATAGTGACGAATGAACTTTTCAACGTCCCCAAAAATAAAAATTATAAAATTTCCTTATAATTGAGTAAAAGTTCAAATAAAATTAATTTAAACTGAAACTAGAATTTAATTAATTCATTTCGGGTTAAAAAAAAACAGACCCAAAAGTAATAAACATGTGGGGCAATGTGGACCGCGCAAATAAAAAGTATAAATAGGAGTAAAATTTCTGAAAATCAGATATTTCACTCTCTCTTGTCGGCTGGTTCACACGTTGGAAGAAGGGGGAAAAGAAAAAAACATGATTTCAAGCTTTCTTCTTGCGATCTAAGGAGTTCCGTCAATCGGAATTCATCGAACCAAGAATTAAAGTTGGTCTACATGACAAGGGCTACGCGTACGTACCAAGAACGAGGGATTTTGCCGAAGATCCAAAGAGGTGATTTTGGGAAATCAAGATTTTTGGGGCTAGGGAGGCACCTAGAAGCTTTCTTCCTTCGTATTACGCTCCAAGAGGTAGGGTTTCTCCTACTTTGGTTCACTTTCTTACCTAGGGCATATTGTGAATAGGGTAAGGGTATAGAATAACCTAGGTCACTTGACTATGGTTATGGAAATGAGAAAATGGATATGGAATTTGGCTTAGACCAATTCTTAGTTATGTTGGCATAGGAAATTACTTATGTGATTTTCTTGGAACTTGATATCTTTGGGCATGCTATATGTTTTATATTATACCTTGTGAATGAGGTGAAAATTCTTATGTGATAACATGAATTGTGCTTTAAGGTATTATGCAAATTGCCTAAGTGGAAATTAAGTTGTTATAACATGGATTATGTATAACAAGCTTGTGAAATTTGTTGAGGATGAATGAATTGCTATATATTGTTAATATATTAGCATTATGTTGATTTATGGTAATTATATGCAATTGCTACAGATTGTCATGACATATGTGGAGATATGTGGTTAAATTGCTCAATTGACACTCATTACATATAAAGCATGACATGGATATTGCAATGGTGCATTACATTGCATATGCATGGGGAAAACACATCCATAAGCATGAGTGTGGGTGCATGGTTGAATTACACACCATATTTGGTGATTGATGGATGGGCTCGAGAAAGTTGGACTAAAGATCCGACTAAGTCTCATGAATGTATGAAAGGAAAATTGGGTTGGGTTAGCAAGAAGGGCTAGACTATCCCTTGGGTGAGAGGCCCGGTGATTGGATACGCACTCCGTTGGTATAAGAGCTCATGAAGTGTGTCGGTGTATGCGGAACCGTTGGTGGAAGTCTATGAATTCTGTGTCGGTTGGGTGCCGTTGGTGTAAGTCTATAAATATCCACCCCAAATAAAGACCCAGAGATTTTAACTAGCCATTTAAAGGATAATATAAATGGCGGGAGCTAGAAAGGCTCGATTTTATATACATTGGCATTTGCATGTGTTAAGGAGCCGGGAAGGGCTCGAGATTAAAATGCGGGAGTGAATCTCATTTCATTCATGGCATGACATGGTAAATTTCAACATGGAATACATATATTCTTGATTGAAATGATTACATGGTTATATATTTGTGGATTGTTGCATGTGTACATTCATATGCACTTAGGTTGGGGAGTAGCCTCTGTAGGAAGTGTTCTACTGGGCATTGGCTCACCCTATACGGGAAACATTTCAGGTGCGGGACATACTCCGGCGAACGGCTCGCATTCGGGGTCTCTTGGGTGAAGAAAAGCCGGGTTGTAGTTTTTGAATACAAGTTTTGTGTAAAACTTTTGTTAAAATTCCATTTGACATGTAAATATATGGAATGGTTTGTAATAGACTTCGTATATAATAGGTTTTATGTGAAAAACTCTATTATGCATGTTTTAGATGAAAATGAGATGGTTGAAATGGATTGCAAATCGGAAATAGGAGAATTGGGCAGAATTGAACAGAATGTACCGGTATTGTGTACTAGTACAGTCTGTCCCGAGGGCAGAGCGTACCGGTACTGTCTGTCCAGAGGGTGAAGAGTACCGGTACCGAGTACCAGTACTGTGTGTCTATAGAGCAAACTGTACTGGTACATAGTACCAGTACTGTCTCCCAAATTTTGAAATTTTAAAACTACAGTTCTATGCTCTCGGCCTTTGATCCCTTTGGTTCCAATGATGTAATGGGACAATAAAGTGGCATGATTTGTGGTACTGTGAACCACGGTTAAATTAAATGATAAAACGCACACGGATTACACGTGTGGGCTATAATTCCAGTTAAAGGGATGTTAATTAACATGGTGTCGGATTATGCGGTACTCACGGGTATTTTCGTGGGTTGATAGATGATCAACAGGACCCCCGATTTTAGGGGCGTCACAGTTCAAAAGATTTTTGCATTACGGATTACACGTGTGGGCTATAATTTCGGTTAAAGGGATGTTAATTAACATGGTGTCGGATTATGCGGCACTCACGGGTATTTTCGTGGGTTGATAAATGATCAATAGGACCCTCGGTTTTAGGGGCGTCATAGTTCAAAAGATTTTCGCATGATATATTTATCATGAAAAATTTTTGTTCTTAATTTAGAAATTTTTGCATTTTCATAAGCTTCATTTCTTAATTTATCTAATTCACTTAATTGAAGTTTATGAGTTATTCCAGCTTTGTCTATATCAAAATTCATAATTTTAATTGCCCAATATGCTCGATGTTCTAATTCTACAGGCAAATGACATAGTTTTACATATACTAATCAAAAAAGAGACATTCCTAGGATAGTTTTCTATGTAGTATGGTAAGCCCAAAGCGCATCGGTTAATCTTAAGGACCAATCTTTACGATCTGGATTTACTATTTTTTCTAAAATATATTTTGTCTCCCTATTAGCTAATTCAGTTTGTCCACTTGTCTGTGGATGGTACGGAGTAGATATTTTATGTGAGATTGAATATTTTTTTCATAAGATTTTCAAAGACTTTATTACAAAACTGTAATCCATCGTCACTTATAATGGTCTGAGGAATTTCAAATCTGGACAAAGTATTTTCTTTCAAAAACTTGATTACTGTTTTGTGATCATTATTTCTACATGGAATTGTCTCTACCCAATTTGGGACATATACTGCAACCAAAATATACAGATATCCAAAAGATAGGGGAAATGGACCTATAAAATCGATGCCTCAACAATCAAAAATTTCGATAATTAAAATAGGGTTTAATGGCATCATATTTATTTTTGTAATATTTCTCATTCTTTGACATCTGTCATAATTTAAACACAAAATATGAACATCTTTAAAAAGAGTTGCCCAATAAAATTCACACTGCAAAATTTTAGCAGCGATTTTCTTGAAAGCAAAATGACCTCCGCAAGCTTCGGAATGACAAAACTGAATTACCTGACCTATTTCATGATTAGGTACACAACGCCTTATAATTTGATCTTTACAATATTTAAACAGATAAGGATCTTCCCAGAAAAAGTTACGTACCTCACTTAAAAATTTATTTCTATCAGACCAGGTATAATTAGAGGGAATAGTACCAGTAGCTAAATAATTAGCTATATCTGCATACCATGGTAATTCTGTTATTGCAAATAATTGTTCATCTGAAAAAGTTTCTCTAATCGAGATTGGTTCTCCCTTAATTTCATAGTTTAATCTTGACAAGTGATCTGCTACGACATTTTCTACTCCTTTCTTATCTTTGATGATTACATCAAATTCTTGTAGTAATAATATTCAACGTAGAAGACGTGGTTTAGTATCTTTTTTAGTAAGTAAATATTTTAACACTGCATGATCGATAAATACAACAATTGATGATTCAACCAGATATGCACGAAATTTATCTAAAGCAAATACAACAACAAGTAGTTCTTTCTCTGTGGTTGAATAGTTCATTTGTGTATCATTTAGAGTTTTACTTGCATAGTAGATAACATAAGGTTTTTTTTTTCTTTTCTTTGCCCTAATTTAGCTCTTACTGCATAATTACTTGCATCACATATTATTTCAAAAGGTAACGACCAGTCAGGAGGTTGCATGATAGGTGCAGAAATAAGCATGTTTTTTAGTTTATCAAAAGCTACTTGACAGGTTTCATTCCATTCAAAGATTATATATTGACATAATAGATTACATATAGGCTTGGCTATGAAACTAATTTTTTTTATAAATCGTCTGTAAAATCCTGCATGACCTAGAAATGAGCGAATATCTTTTATTATTTTTGGTGAAGGTAAATTAGCTATCAGATCAATTTTTGATTTATCCACTTCAATTCCTTTTTTAGATACTATATGACCTAAAACAATACCTTGTGTAACCATGAAATGACATTTTTTTCAATTTAAAACAAAGTTTGTTTCTTCACATCGAATGAGCACTTTTTTCAGATTTTCTAGACATACATGAAATGAATCTGCATATATTGAAAAATCATCCATAAAGACTCTAGATATCGTTCTACCATATCACTAAATATACTTAACATATAGCGTTGAAAGGTNCCCCATATACTGAAAAATCATCCATAAAGACTTCTAAATATCATTCTACCATATCCATAAATATACTTAACATACAGTGTTGAAAGTTAGCTGGTGCATTACATAGTCCAAAAGGCATTCTTTTGTATGCAAAAGTGCCAAAGGGACATGTAAATGTAGTTTTTTCTTGATCATCTATTGCAATTTCAATTTGATTATAACCAGAATATCCATCTAGAAAGCANCATGTAAATGTAGTTTTTTCTTGATCATCTATTGCAATTTCAATTTGATTATAACCAGAATATCCATCTAGAAAGCAATAATATGCATGACCAGCTATTCTTTCTAAGACTTGGTCAAGAAAAGGCAATGGAAAGTGATCTTTTATGGTGAGTGAATTTAACTTCCAATAGTCAATACATACATGCCAGCTTATGACAGTACGCATTGTGACTTAATGTTTCAAGAAAAACTTTTTCAAAAAACTTCCAGAAAAACTTTTTCAAAGAACTTTTGAGTTAATGTTTCAACACAATTTATTCTGTGCACTTCATCTTCTTCTCTAGGTTGTTTAGCACTATTAAAAACATTTAGTTCCAAGGTCATATTTCCAAATGAAAGTTTCATAATTCCATTTCTACAATTAATCAAAGCATTTGATGTAGCTAGGAATGGTCGACCTAGAATCAACGGTATATATGTAGATTCATAATAATTTGGTTCCGTGTCTATAACGATAAAATCTGCTGAAAAATAAAATTGATCAACTTGGACAATAACATCTTCCACAGTTCCTTGTGGAATTTTTATTGATCGGTCTGCTAATTGTAGTGTGATATTGGAAGATTTTAGTTCACTTAATCCTAATTGTGTATAGACTGAATATGACATTAAATTACAATTGGATCCAAGATCTAACAGAGCTTCTTTGATTTGAAAATTTCCAATGATGCATGAAACTGTAGGACTACCCGGATCTTTGTACTTAAGNTTGGATCCAAGATCTAACAGAGCTTCTTTGATTTGAAAATTTCCAATGATGCATGAAACTGTAGGACTACCCGGATCTTTGTACTTAAGAAGAGTATCATGTTGTATTATAGTATTAAATTGTTCAATTAAAAATGCTTTATTTGGTACATTAGTTCTTCTTTTTATTGTGCAAAGATCTTTTAAAAATTTAGCATAAGTTAGAACTCATTTTATTGCATCTAACAAAGGAATGTTAATCTTGACTTGTTTGAACAGTTTAAAAATTTTAGATTGATCTTTTTCAGATGAAAGTTTCTTGATCTATTGAGAAAAAGGTAAAGGAATAGGACAGGGTTGATCTTTTTTATTTTGTAGTTCTGGTAGTTTTTCAATTGAAGGTTCAGGTTCAAGTGATTCATTAACAAGAATTTCTTTACGTATTTCTTTTGAAATTTTTGGTTTTATAGTTTTGTCAATGATTTTTCTACTTTTTAGTGTTGTCATTGCTTGTACTTGACTTGGAGAGGCTTCAAATGACACAACATTAGCTTGACTTTGACTTTGTAGAGGTTTAGGTTGAGATGGAAACTTACCTTTTTCTGGTGGTGACTCCCCATAAACTGGGGGTCTTGTTGACGACCTGTTAACCCGTAGAAAGACCCATGAGTGTCACTTGATTCGACATCACGCTAATATTATTCCATTATCTGAAATTTTAACTCACACATGTAACCCGTCTTCCTATAATTATATAATCCAACCAAGGTCCAATATACCTCATGTAATGTTCATTTGTATCATTGGAACCAAGGAAAACAAAATCCAAAAACATGGCACTTTAGTGTTAAAATTTCAAAATTTTGGAGACAGTACCGGTACCGTCTGAACTGTACTGGTATTGTCTGCCTTCCAAATTTTTTTTATAAGTTTTGGAAAGAGTACCGGTACTGTCTGCTTGTTAGACTAGACTATACTGGTACTCCTTGCTCAGTTTTTGCCATTTCCTCTGTTTTTCACTTCCAATCCAATCCAAATCACCTCAATTTTCATACAAAACATGAATAATGGAGTTTTCTACATAAAACCTCATTTATACAAGTCCATTTCAACAATTTATATATATTTGCATACCAAAACATAGTTTTAACAAAAGTTTTTACAAAGACTTGTTTTCAANCTCTCTTTCCTCTCTTCAACGTCTGATTTAGCCAGCCAAGTGGGTGAGAATATCTGATTTTTTAGATATTTAACCCATATTTATACTTTTTAATTGCGCGGTCCACATTGTCCAGATTCGTTTGTAACCCAAAACGACTTAATTAATTCCCGATTTCACTTCAAATTAATTTTATTTAAAATTTTATTTAATTATAAGGAAAATTTTATAATTTCCATTTTTTGGGGATGTTCGCGAGGTCATTCGTCACCCAGTTGTCTCGTAAAACTTGTAAAATCCGACTATCTCAGAATTCAACCAAATTTGACATGGCAGCCCGATTTCGCGGTACGAATTCAACGGTGAGGTCCGTTGCGTCATCCGAGCTCTAAAACATTATTGATTTTAATCCCGCATTATACTAGAAATAACCATTTTACCCTTTTTCCGTAAAAGTTTAAATTTACCCGGGTTTTACATTCTTTCCCCCTTAAACGAATTTCGTCCCCTAAATTCACACATACATACACATTCAATTACATGTATATGTAACAGTCATATATATACTAAATAACTATAAGAATGTACCTCCATCCTCAAATAAGAATGTACCTCCTCCAAGGTGTCTCTAACCAAGTCNACTAAATAACTATAAGAATGTACCTCCATCCTCAAATAAGAAAGGATAATTGGTACGTATAGTGTCCTTAAGCTCCCTTGTTGCCTCCTTCACTCCTCGGTGCTGCCATAGCACCTTTACTAGCCTCACGGTCTTGCCTCGCAAAACCTGATTCTGGCTATCCATGATGCGCATCGATCCCTCCTCAAAGGTCCCATCAGCATCAACAATAAGTTCACCCCAATCCACCACATGAGTCGGATCTAGGGNCAAAACCTGATTCTGGCTATCCATGATGCGCATCGATCCCTCCTCAAAGGTCCCATCAGCATCAACAATAAGTTCACCCCAATCCACCACATGAGTCGGATCTAGGGTGTATTTTTGAAGTATGGAGACATGGAATACCGCATGAACACCCGATAGATTTAGCGGTAATGCCAATCTGTAAGCCATTGTACCAACCCTCTCGAGTACCTCGAAGGGTCCGATATACCTTAGCGATAGTTTTTCCCGCTTGTAGAACCTAACCACTTCTCTCTTAGGCATCACCTTCAAGAAGACATGATCTCCCACCTCAAACTCTAGAGGTCACCGCCACCTGTCGACGTAGCTCTTCTGCCAACTTGAGCCATGAGAAGACACTTTCCGTATCAAGTCCACATTCTCCAAGGTGTCTCTAACCAAGTCTGGACCCATAGAGGATCTTTCTCCCACCTCCANACCACATGTCCACATGTTCCATGGCAATTTATATCACATGCATATAATCACCAAAGTTCATTATTATGTCGATACATCTTGTGCCATTACACAATCTCATGCCAATCACACTTAATCACAAGGCATAGTATAAACATGTAACATGCCCACATAAACCAATTTCAAGGGATTACACCATTGACTCCCACATATCAAATCCAAGCTAGAAGTTGGCCTAAGTCATTTCTACACCTTTTCCCTCATTTTCGTAACAATAAACAAGTGGTATACATATTCTACATACCCACCAGNCTAGAAGTTGGCCTAAGTCATTTCTACACCTTTTCCCTCATTTTCGTAACAATAAACAAGTGGTATACATATTCTACATACCCACCAGCTTCCATATGAACATCATAGGATAGAAATAGTCCAAAGTAGGAGGAAACCCTACCTTTTGGAAGGTGATACGAGTAGAAGAAACCTCTAGAACACCTCCCAAGCCCCAAAACCTTGATTTCACACAATCTCCTCCTTAGATCTTCAGTGAAAATCCTTCGTTCTTGATACGTACGCATAGTCCTCGTTGCGTAGACCAACTTTAATTCTTGGTTCATTGAATTCCGACCGATAGAACTCCTTGGATCGCAAGAAGAAGAGNTCTGGACCCATAGAGGATCTTTCTCCCACCTCCATCCAACAAATCGGAGATCAACATGGCCTCCCATATAATGCCTCATAGGATGTCATCTGTATACTCGCTTGGTAACTATTGTTGTAGGCGAACTCTACCAAGGGTAAATGTTTTTCCCAACTATTCTTGAGATCTAGAACGCATGTCCATAGCATGTCCTCTAATGTCTAGATGGTCCTCTCAGACTGACCGTTCGTCTGGGGATGAAAAGTAGTGTTCATCATCAACTGTGTCCCCATAGCTCGCTGGAAACTCTCCAAAAAATGAGCCGTAAACCTGGGATCCCGATCCGATACTATAGAGACGAGAACCCTATGTAACCGGATAATATCCCTTATATACAACCTGCAGAATTCCTCTAGTGTGAAGGTCATCTGCACCGCCAAAAAATATGCCGACTTGGTAGGTCGGTCGGTCTACAATCACCACATCGTGTCATGTCCCTGTGATGTTCGTGGCAAGTGAGTCATAAAATCCATTGTGACATGTTCCCATTTCCACTCAACTACCTCCAAGGGTTAGAGTAATCCTGCTAGTCTCTGGTGCTTAGCCTTAACCTTCTGACACGTCAGACATCGTCTGAAAAAAGTCTCCAATGTCTCCCTTCATCCCACTTCAATAATACTGGCGATGAAAATCATGATACATCTTTGTGCCACCTGGATGCACAGCAAAACGAGAGCAATGAAACTCCTTAAGGATCTTCTCTCTTAGATCCATACACTGGGGATCCATAACCCTTCCCCTATACCGAACATTACCATCCGTGTGAATGGCCCAGCCCTCGTCACCGGAACCTGTCTGTACTCGGCCCCTGACACTAACTCCGTGTCCTATTCCGATAAACCCCCATTGAATTNGTCCTCTAATGTCTAGATGGTCCTCTCAGACTGACCGTTCGTCTGGGGATGAAAAGTAGTGTTCATCATCAACTGTGTCCCCATAGCTCGCTGGAAACTCTCCAAAAAATGAGCCGTAAACCTGGGATCCCGATCCGATACTATAGAGACGAGAACCCTATGTAACCGGATAATATCCCTTATATACAACCTGCAGAATTCCTCTAGTGTGAAGGTCATCTGCACCGCCAAAAAATATGCCGACTTGGTAGGTCGGTCGGTCTACAATCACCACATCGTGTCATGTCCTTGTGATGTTCGTGGCAAGTGAGTCATAAAATCCATTGTGACATGTTCCCATTTCCACTCAACTACCTCCAAGGGTTAGAGTAATCCTGCTAGTCTCTGGTGCTTAGCCTTAACCTTCTGACACGTCAGACATCGTCTGAAAAAAGTCTCCAATGTCTCCCTTCATCCCACTTCAATAATACTGGCGATGAAAATCATGATACATGTTTGTGCCACCTGGATGCACAGCAAAACGAGAGCAATGAAACTCCTTAAGGATCTTCTCTCTTAGATCCATACACTGGGGATCCATAACCCTTCCCCTATACCGAAGATTACCATCCGTGTGAATGGCCCAGCCCTCGTCACCTTAACCTGTCTGTACTCGGCCCCTGACACTAACTCTGTGTCCTATTCCGATAAACCCCCATTGAAGTGTTTGAAGTCAATGAAGATGAAGGAATATCTTAAAGGAAGGTTTAGAGGGTGAAGAAACCAAGAAAAATACAAATTGGTTGAAAACATTTCGAAAGGTTTTGCCTGCTAGAGTGAAACCTTTCGGAAGGTTTTTCCTATTGGATTAAACCTTCCAGCAGGTTTTGCCTGTTGGTTGCTTCATTTAACTATTCCTACACAAACCTTCTAAAAGGTTTTCGTCGACCTTCTGGAAGGTTTTGCCCAAATTGCCCAGACAACCTGCAACTTGGGGGTCACACTTACACTTCTCCAACAAGTTCCTTGACATTCCTTAAATATCTAGAAGGCTCCCCTCATCTCTACTTGGACTTGGGAGGTTTATGCATTAGTGAGGAGGAGACAGAAGAGGCATGGAAAGAGAGAAAGACTAGGCTTGTCCTAACCTGTACCAACCTATCCCTTTACATCGCACAGGCAATGAGGGCTCCATGGATGTTTTTTAGGGATTATTATTCACCATTATTCAGCATTAGAGATATAAATTATAATATAGAGAGAGAGAGAGTTCAAGGAAGAAGATGAATAATGCTAGCGAGATAAGTTAATATTTTTGCATTTTTTTCAATACATTGTCTTGTAATCTCTTGTAACGATCTTCTAAGCTTTGTTTAAAGTCTTTAATGTCATTTATTGCAAGTCCATCACAAGTTTAATCCTTTATTCTAGCTTTCACCATTAATGCATTTAAGTTTCCATCTCAAAGCTCTTCAAATGGGTATTAAATTTACTTTTCTATAGTTTTGTGTTTTATTACATGAGTTTAAGTTCCAAACTTCATTTCTTACAATGTCTCTTCATTGTGTTTACGTTCTTGCTTACATTATGAGTAACTAAGCTTTTAAGTTGGCTAATCTAAGGGAGACCTCCTCTTGGGTATGCCATTTCAACTCCTTTTCTTTCCTCTTCTTAGTGTACGATGGTTTGGTTTGACTAGGTTGAGTGTGGATGTGATTGTGAGTCTTTGATATTCCGTAAACTTGTCATAGGTTATGCTTGGATCCTCACTTCCATCTCGTCCCTCGCTTTTCATGAATCAATCGAACATTTATGCACCATTGGAGGAAGGTTTTGAGTTGACTTGACATTCCCATTGGAGTGAACCTTTTAGATTAGCCAACATTTANTCTCTTCATTGTGTTTACGTTCTTGCTTACATTATGAGTAACTAAGCTTTTAAGTTGGCTAATCTAAGGGAGACCTCCTCTTGGGTATGCCATTTCAACTCCTTTTCTTTCCTCTTCTTAGTGTACGATGGTTTGGTTTGACTAGGTTGAGTGTGGATGTGATTGTGAGTCTTTGATATTCCGTAAACTTGTCATAGGTTATGCTTGGATCCTCACTTCCATCTCGTCCCTCGCTTTTCACGAATCAATCGAACATTTATGCACCATTGGAGGAAGGTTTCGAGTTGACTTGACATTCCCATTGGAGTGAACCTTTCAGATTAGCCAACATTAATTTTTCTCATTTCAAATATCATCAAGATACAAATCACAACCCTCAAATAACAAAAGATTTTTACACTTTTCCTTTTACCAAAGTCACCTTTAACATGATTCACCTCCTTCCCTAAGGAGACGACCTTGAAATACGTTTCTAAGTAAAACACGACACACAAAAGTCTCCCTATGCTTGGGGAGCATTTTTGTTCACACACATACACACACTCACATTTTATTCATTCCACCACATTATTTTGTTTCCCAATTTTTTGTTTCGTTCTAAGGGAGAGTGACACTCCCCTATTCCTATAAGCCATACACACATTGAGGGATGATGTCCGGAGATTATGGAGTGCAATGGAAACGATCAAGCATTTTTGGTGCCGTTGACGGGGAAGGCAAAGCGTTGAATCAAGAAGGTGATTTTCGGACAACGAAGGTAAGTCCTATGATGTTTATCATGGGCTAAGGTACATTGCTCCATGTGCATACTTTTGCTTGTTTACATTTTCAGTGGTAGATAATTTGTTGTATGTGCAGAGGGGACCAACAAAATCGATTAGTTAGACAACCCTTAGGCCCCAATATGAACATTGATCAAGACCCACCCGAGGATGCATGTGATAACTTTGAGAATGTAGGTACCAATCCAAACATGCAAAGGGGTGGGGGAGGACAAGAACCTAGAATGCCCAATCCACGTCTGCTATTTTCCCCTCCCGTGAATGAAGGGAACAACATCCACATTGAGCCTCTGACGAGGTCAATGAGAGATTACCTTAAACCCACACAAAACACCACACCCTCATGCATCCTCTTGTTGGTCCAAGGTTATCTCTTCCTAGTTAAGTCGGTGATGTTGCAACTCCTTAACATGTTCCACAAGATTGAAAGGGAGAACCCCTATTTGCACATAAAGGATTTTGAGAAAATAGTTGCAACCCTCCTCACCAATCATGGAATGGAAGATATAACGAGGATGATATTCTTTCCCTTTTCCCTAAAAGATAAGGTAAAAACGTGGCTTAATTCCTTGAAGCCTCGATCCATCACATCTTGGAATCAAATGCTCTCTGAGTTTTTAAACAAAATTTTCTCGATGCCTAAAACCACCATTTTAAAAAAACAAATTCAAAACTTTTCGGAGAAGTACAATGAGCAATTCTACCAATGTTGGGATTGGTACAAGGAATTGCTACAATCCATTCCACACCATGGATTTTAACTATTGCAATTGGTGAGTTTCTTCTATGAGGGAATCACACCGGGCCATAGACAGTTCATCGATATGATGTGTAATGGGGAGTTTTTGAACAAAGACCCCGATGGGGCCTTAGAATACTTTGATACATTGGCACAAAATGCACAATCATGGGACATGATGGATCTCACCGATGTATCAAGGTCTTCTCCTCAAGGGAGTAGTCAAGCTTAAGGGGGAGGGATTTATGACTTGAGAGACTGGAAAAAATTGCTTTCCAAAATTGCTAAATTGTCAAGGAAAGTTGAGAGTCTTGAAGTCAATAGGAGACATGAGGTGTCTAATGTTTCAAAGGTTGAGGAGTCTTGCTCGATTTGTGAAAGTGTGGAGCATTCCATATTAGAGTGCCCCAATATTCCGGCACTTAAGGAAGTGTATCATGAGCAAGTCCATGCATTCAATCAAACAAAGCAATTATTCTCTCCTCATTCAAACACGTATAATTCAGGTTGGAGTAATCACCCGAGCTTTAGTTGGAGAAATGATAACCCCACTTCTCACGGTTCAAATGCATATACACCCCCGGTGCCTCCTAAGAAAAACCAATATCAATCCAAAGGGCATGCATCTAGCTCCCAATACCCCTGGTCTAGTCCACAAGGATATTCATAAAACCCGTCTCTACAGAATTTCTCCAAAGGTCCATCTCCACAAAATTTAATCAATGAGGAATCCAACTCATCCATATACCAACCTTCTCACAAAAGGAGTTTGGAGAACTTGGTTCATTCTTTCTTTCAAAGCCAGACTACCTTCAATCATGGTCAAACCACCTTTAACAACGACATCTTGGCTCNACTTGGTTCATTCTTTCTTTCAAAGCCAGACTACCTTCAATCATGGTCAAACCACCTTTAACAACAACATCTTGGCTCAACTCACAAAAATTACCAATCACATAGGGCTATCACAACAAGAGAAGGGGAAATTCCCCGCTCAACCCCAAGAGAACCCTAAGGGCCAACATGCGATTGAGTCATCCGAGCCCACCAAAGAGAGTTGTGAGCAACTCAAGTCGGTCACCACCCTTTGAAGTGGCAAACAGATTGATAAAACCATTTTGCCAAAAGTCTCTCCCAATGCCACATTGCCATTAGAGAAAGAGACCAAGGATGATACCGAGGGGGGTGAGATGAGTGATGAGGTGGGTGAGAAAGAAAAATTGATTGGTAAAAGTGTGCTTGTTTCCCCCATGCCTGCTCTTTTTCCTAATTGTTTGAAGCCACCTGTTGAAGTGGCTAACTATTTTGTTATAATTAAAAATTTCAAGCAAGTGAAAATCAACATTCCACTCCTCAACGTGATAAAGAAAATTCCATAATGTGCAAAGATCTTGAAGGACTTGTGCATGCTGAAGAGAAAACTCAATGTCCATAAGAAGGCATTATTCGCCGAGAAAGTTAGCTCAATCTTATGGACGAACACCCCACCAAAGTTTAAAGACCTCGGCTGTCCCATGATTGCTATAACAATTGGGAATTGTCGGGTGGAACAAGCATTGCTTGACTTGGGGGCTAGTGTCAACCACCTACCTTACCCGCTGTACAAACAACTCTAACTGGAAGAGTTAAACCCAACTTCAATCACTCTTTAGTTGGTGGATCAGAGCATTCGAACACCGAAGGGACTGGTTGAGGATGTTTTGGTTCAAGTGGATAACTTTTATTTTCTTGTTGATTTCATTGTGCTTGAGATTCACCCTGTTGCTAACCCTTGCTCCCAAATCCCTATTATATTAAGAAAACTGTTCCTCGCTACCTCTATTGCTATTATTAATTGCAGGAATGGTCTCATGAAGCTTAATTTCAGGAGCATAACGATGGACTTTAATGTGTTCAATTTGAACAAACAACAGGGGGGATGATGAGGAAGTGCTCAAAGTCAATAGGATTGACACCTTGGTGGAGGAACACTTGGAGTTGCTAGGCATGCTAAAGTTGGAAGAAGAGGAGAATGTTGATTTAGAGGAAGTTGATGAGCATGAGGAATTGAAGAGTTTGAAAGGGGTACAAAAGTGGACCCCTACATTTGAGAAGCTCCCACACCAAGACAAGAAGATTTTCCCATCAAATGGGCAAAAGCCCAATTTGGAATTGAAACCACTACCATCTCATCTGAAGTATGCATATCTTGGGGAATACAATACCTTTTTAGTGGTGATTAGCTCAACCTTAGATGCAAAGTAAGAAGAGATCTCTTGGAAGTGTTAAGAAGGCATAAAGGGGCTATTGGTTGGACAATTGCTGACATCAAGGGGATAAGCTCCCTCATTTGCACACATTGTATTTATCTTGAAGAGGATTCCAAGCTGTCCTGACAACCGCAAAGAAGGTTAAATCCAATTATGAAGGATATGGTGAGGGACAAGGTGCTAAAATTACTTGACGTTGGCATCATTTTTTCGATTGTTGATAGCAAGTGGGTTAACCCCACGCAAGTAGTACCCAAAAATTCGGGAGTCACTGTGGTGGCAAATACGGATAATGAGCTTATTCCAACAAGGCTAATCACCAGNGACGTTGGCATCATTTTTTCGATTGTTGATAGCAAGTGGGTTAACCCCACGCAAGTAGTACCCAAGAATTCGGGAGTCACTGTGGTGGCAAATACGGATAATGAGCTTATTCCAACAAGGGTAATCACCGGATGGAAGGTGTGCATTGATTACCGCAAGCTCAACTTATGCACAAGAAAAGACCATTTCCCACTGTCATTCCTTGACCAAGTGTTGGAACGAGTAATGGGGCATCTATTCTATTTCTTCTTAGATGGATACTCTTGCTACAATCAAATAGAGATTGCATTGGAAGATCAGGAGAAGGCCACCTTCACTTGTCCCTATGGTAATGCCCCGGGAACTTTTCAACATTGCATGATGAGAATCTTCAGTGATATGGTGCAGAGGATAGTAGAGGTTTTTATGGATGACTTTTTAGTGTTCGGGGATTCATTTGAAGGATGTCTAGAAAATTTAGAGAAAGTTCTTGAGAGATGCGAGGAAAAGAACGTAGTCTTTAACTAGAAAAAGTGTCACGTTATGGTGATGGAAGGAATTGTTATCGGCCATATAGTTTTGGTAAAGGATATCTAAGTTGACAAATCAAAGATGGAGGCCATCTCCAACCTCCCCATGCCAAGAGTCGTCAAGGATATCAGGTTGTTTCTCGGCTATGTTGGTTTTTATGACCGCTTCATTAAAAATTTTAGTGCATTGGCCTGACCTTTGACTAATTTATTGTCTAAGATGTCCCATTTGAGTGGTCGGATAATTCTGAGGCATCTTTTACAAAACTTAAAAGCATGCTTACCACACCTCCAATTATGTGACCACCCAAGTGGGATATTCTATTTGAGCTTATGTGCGATCCGAGTGATTACGTGGTCGGCGCAGTGCTCGATCAAAGGGAGGATAAAAGACCGTATGTAATATATTATGCTAGCAAAACCCTTAATGAAGCTTAAATGAACTACACCACCACTGAATAGGAATTGTTAGCAGTAATATTTGCATTGGATAAATTCCNTATATTATGCTAGCAAAACCCTTAATGAAGCTTAAATGAACTACACCACCACTGAAAAGGAATTGTTAGCAGTAATATTTGCATTGGATAAATTTCGTTCTTACATCATTGGTTCAGCGATAATAGTCTATACTGATCACGCTGCTTTGAAGTATTTGTTATCTAAGTAGGATGCCAAACCGAGACTCATCAGGTGGATCGTCCTACTCTAAGAGTTTAATCTAACAATCAAAGATAAGAAAGGAGTGGAGAACGTGGTGGCGGATCATTTATCCCGATTGGTGGTGCAAAAGGCTGATGAGAACATTCCTATCCCTGATTTCTTCCCTGATGAAAATTTATTTTCAATTCATTCTGTGTGTCCTTGGTATGCTAACATATGTAACTACCTTGCAATAGGGAAAATACCACCGCAGTGGAGCCTGGAGGATCGAAGAAGATTTATGGCGGATTTGAAGTACTTCTACTTCAACAACCCGTACCTGTTCAAGTACTATCCCGACCAAGTCATGCAGAGATGCGTACCAAAAAATGAACAGCGCGAAGTCCTTGCATTCTGCTATTCAGAGGCATGCAATGGCCATTTCTCTACGAAAAAGACTTCGACAAAATTTCTACAGTCTGGTTTTTATTGGCCCTCTCTTATAAAAGATTTTATTTCATTTTGTAAAGAATGTGATAGATGCAAATGTTAGGGTAGTGTGACCCGAAGGAACATGATGCCCCTCTCCCCTGTACTTGTTATAGAAATATTTGATTGTTAGGGCATCGACTTCATGGGTGCTTGACAAATTTCCTTGTTGTTTCCTAACCCATAAACATCACCTTTTAGCATGTATAGTATATGAATAAAGGGGACTGTCACTCTCCTAGGGATGATGTCAAAAGAAAGGGCAACGGAATGGTGGATGAATGAGATTTCAAATGTGAGTATGTGTGAACAAAAGTGCTCCCCAAGCGCAAGGAGACTTTCGCGGATCGTGTTTTACTTGGTGGTATTCCAAGGTCGTTTCCACGGGGAAGGAAGTAAACCGAGGGGA
>CAUOFW020002558.1:36465-69032 GCA_963454935.2 Ilex paraguariensis
AAAGAGGGGAGGAGAATGAGTTGAAATGGTATACCCAAGTGGAGGTTCCTCTTGGTTTTGCCAACTAAGAGATTTAGCTATTCATGCTTAAAATAAAGACAACAATATGATGAGAAGACATTATGAAAAAATAAAGACTAAAGCTAAGCATAAACGAATTGCATAAATTTAACTTCCGGATAACCACCTCTTACTAAAGATTTGATGAGAAACTACTCACTATTCATGGCTTTGTTAAAACTAGAAAAGTGAGTGATGCTCATCCCTCCAAGTAGAGGAGTTACAAGGTAACACATTTTACACAAGGAGCCGATCTTCGACAAAGAATGAGTGAATCACGTTCCACCCTTCACGGCTTTGGTAAAGCTCTAGAAAAGTGGAAGAGTTTCACTCCTCTCAGGGAAGAAGGAAGCTCAAGCAATGGAAGTAAAAGAGTAATAACACAATAAAAGAAAGCAGTACTTAAAGTAAAAGAAAGCAATAAATTAAAAGGAAGCAAGAATACAATAAAAGAAAGCAATACTTAAAGAAAGCTATAAGCAATAAGGAAAGCAATAATACTTTTGGAGGGTTTTCCACTACCAAAAGATGAATGCTTTACAAGTCCTAAGGGGTGGTATTTATAGGCAACAAGGGAGGGTGAAAGTCTTGTTAGGTGGCCTTGAATCTTGTTAGGTGGACTTGATGAGTTTTGTTAGGTGGCTTTGAATTTTGTTAGGTGGACTTGAAAATCTTGTTAGGTGGCCTTGAATTCTTTGATCCTCCTATTTTTTGAGCTTTGATAATTGGCACCCCAGTAGTTTGTAGCTTTAATGCAATTGGCTCCCCAGTAGTTTGTAGCTATAATGCAATTGGCTTCTCAGTAGTTTGTAGCTTTGACGCACAAAATCCTGAAAAGAACAACAATTAATGCATTATCCTTTATGCACACACTAATTCTAATTTGATTTATTTTGACTAGTTTAACTTTATTTAACTAACACAATTTACCTATTAAATTATGTCTTAATTAGGGTTAATCAATGGGTCCCTTCCCTATGTTGTTTGGCTATCTATACATTCTATTGGTAGTGGACTACATGTCTAAATGGGTGAAGGCTATTCCAACAAGACCAACGACCACCGAGTCATGGTCAAATTCTTGAAAGAGAACATCTTTTCGAGGTTTGGAATGCCTCATGCAATGATAAGCGATGGTGGATCACATTTCTGCAATAGGGCCATTTGCATCTTTGATGCAGAAATATGATGTCACGCATAAGGTATCCACCCCATACCACCCACAAACCAATGGCCAAGCCGAGTTGGCCAATAAGGAGATCAAAAATATCTTAGAAAATATAGTGAATCAAAATAGGAAAGATTGGTCAACCAGATTGACCGATGCCCTATGGGCTTACCGCACTGCCTACAAGACTGTCTTAGGCATGTCTCCCTACTAGCTTGTCTATGGAAAGATTTGCCATTTGCCAATCGAAATGGAACACAAGGCCTATTGGACCATAAAGACTTTGAACTACAATTTGAGAATGGCTGGAGAGCATAGGAAGCTAGAATTAAATGAATTTGAAGAGATCAAAGAGATGCGTATGAGAGCTCCAAATTTCAAAAGAGAGGCTAAGATCTTTTATGATAAATCCATTCTGAGAAATTCATTCAAGCTTGGACAAAATGTGCTCTTATACAACTCTCATCTTTCCATTTTCTAAGGCAAAATCCGACCCGTTTGGATGGCCCCTATCTTGTCAAGGTGGCCTACCCCAATGGAGCTGTGGAAGTCACAAACCTCAAGAATGGCCAGACATTCAAGTTCAATGGCCAAAGACTTAAGCCATTTTTTGAGGGTTTTGAAGGACAAGGAGTGGAGGAGGATTTGACGGATCCAGTTTACCTGGACTTGTTGGAGGATTGACTTTTCATATGATTTTAGTGTACAATTACTTTTTACTTCCCTTAGCTGTTTATGTTTACTTACTTTAAATTCGTGTATAGTGTTGTTTTCTTAGTTGTAGGTATTGGTGTATTTGGTAAAAACTCAATTGCGAGGTGTTCTCTAACCCTACTCATCATTTTACAGTCTTTC
Source organism: Ilex paraguariensis (assembly GCA_963454935.2). Lineage (NCBI taxonomy): Eukaryota > Viridiplantae > Streptophyta > Magnoliopsida > Aquifoliales > Aquifoliaceae > Ilex > Ilex paraguariensis. Next base: position 38,549 of record CAUOFW020002558.1, read on the forward strand.
ATTGCATATCATATCTTTTTGTTGCAATGAGGACAATGCATGGAACAAGTTGGGGGGTGAGGTGCACTATTTGTATGATACACCAATATTTGTGGAACATTTGTATGATACACCAATATTTATGGAAATTTTTTGTTGATAATAGGTCCATTTTGTCATTCACAATAGTGCAAATTATGTGAAAATTTTGAAATTTTTTGTGAAAATATCTGAACGTTGATCTGTATTCCTTTATTAAGAGTGTTATGAGTTAGGTGATAAGTTGATCTTTGCTTTGAATTCTAAATACATGAGCACACTATAGGGGCTCATCCTGTGCTTGAGTATCACATATGGGTTTGCTTTTAAACTCAACTGTATTGGCACCTTGAATGAGTAATTTTGGCAATTTACGGGTTGAGTTCATATTTTAGTGCTTGACATGAATAGTAGAGATGAGTAAGAACCTATGAGAGCTTTAGTGTCAATCCTTTTTGGAGGGGAGTTACATTTACTCTAAGAACAATTCTTCAAATTTCAAATTTGTTCAATAATCTCATTATGCTTGTTTCGGTTAGGTGCATTTGTGTAGTAATTGATTTGTCTTGAAATGCAAAATGCTCCACCATGCTTATCTAGAGTTGATCATAGGCCATTTTTGAATATTTCGAGCCTTAGCCTTTTTCTTGTGAAAATATTATCCCTAGTGCCATGATGGAGCCTTAATTGAAATTTGTTTCTATGCCACACATTAGATCAAGATGGTGAAATGATAAATATCCACCTTACCTTGGTTGTTCCTAGAACTGAATATGATTGATTGTAAAATAGAAGGAAGTATGGTGTGGAAACTCAAACAAAGGGATAAATGATGATGAAACTCAAGGAGTTCAATGGCGGAAGAATGAAAATCCATGAAAAGGAAGAAAAAGGGTGAGAAGAAGAAAAGAATGATAAAAAAAAAATGGAAAATGTTAATGAAAAGAAAGAGAAAAAAACAAAGAGTGTGGTGATGGTGTAAGAATGAAAATCCCATGAAAAGGGAGGTGTTGTTGAAATAAAAGTCTTTCACTCAGAACAACCTGCTTTTCTATCCTATATCCTTCATTCCTTTTGCCTCAATATCGCCCCAAGGCCCCATTATAACCCTTGAAGTCCTAAATGATCTAGAGAAGCATGGGAGATGCATACTTTTAAAGAAAAGAGAAGTTGGTTTGCTATATAGCCCTACCATTCCTTTCATGAGATTATGCCAAGGTTGTTTCACTTTCATGCATAAACTTCATTTGTGGATTATATGTTAGCGTATTTCGTTTTGTATTTTGTTTTGTGCTCAAGACTCTATCGCACATATACACTTGGAGAGCATGCCAGGATAGCATATGTGTGATTCATTGCTGAGAGACACCCTTGGTGNTGTATTTCGCTTTGTATTTTGTTTTGTGCTCAAGACTCTATCGCACATATACACATGGAGAGCATGCCAGGATAGCATATGTGTGATTCATTGCTGAGAGACACCCTTGGTGAGGTTGCGTTGAAGCTTAATTTGGATAGCCAAAGAGAATGTGAATTCCATTGTGTAAATGCTAAAATCACTTGTGCAATTGCACAGACACACGAGTTTGAAAATGAATGTGCATGTGCATACTTAAGACTAGTATTTAAAGCCATAGTGTTGCTCATGTGTGCTTGGTTCTGTCAGTCGATCGAAGTGTTAGTTAGCTCTTCACTTAAAGGATGGGAGAATATGGCTCAACTTTCAATATTTGTTTAGATNTATGTGCATACTTAAGACTAGTATTTAAAGCCATAGTGTTGCTCATGTGTGCTTGGTTCTGTCAGTCGATCGAAGTGTTAGGTAGCTCTTCACTTAAAGGATGGGAGAATATGGCTCAACTTTCAATATTTGTTTAGATTTATGAATGCCCTTGTTATTTGAACTCATGTTTTCCATTTTGGGTATTCATCTTGGTAGTTTAAATTAGAAATCTGTGACTTTTGTGCTTTGAAAACATCAAAATCTTAAATCATGTTGCAATTTCAGATGACTTTGGGCATGGTCATTCAATTGTGGTTCATAAGTGTGGTTCAAGTTTTTGGTAGGTTAAATGTCTTAGAAAAGGTGTTGAAATGTTTTGGAGTTGAGGTGAGTTGGATTGGATGAGAATTTTTGAACAAAGGAATGGTTTTGTAGCAAATGCAAAACCTTCCAGGAGGTTTTGATCGACCTTGTAGAAGGTTTTGCCTACGAAAATTTTTGCATCAGGCAGTAAGCAAAACCTTCCGGAAGGTTTTGATTTACCATCCAAAAGTTTTTGCCCAAAAACTTAAAAACAAGGGGTCTTAAGTTCAAAAAATTTGAAAAACCCTTCACATTTCCAATCTATCTCTTGCTCCCAAGCCCTCTCCTCTCCTCCTACTCTCTTCTAATCTTCAAAATACCTCACCCAAACTTTACATTTCCAAGTTTGTCTTGATTAGGGTTCAATTTTAGGGCGTTTTGTCGAAATTATCAAGTGTTCTCCATGAAACCCTAGAATTCCAATTTTCTCCTAAATTTCTAAAATCCTCTTTGATCTTCTTCAATTTCCTCAAATTGTTTGGGATGGCTCGTATGAAGGTGCTTGAGCCTTTGGAGAGTATATGGTGGTTTTTTTTTTATAGTTATAGGTATTGGGGCACTGTTGTCACTCAGAGCTTGTACAAAGAGGACGGGCCCAGACTCTCCTTTACCCTCAGACCCTAGTTCTCATAAGAGGGCCAGAGAGGGCCTAGTGGCCAAGAGGAGAGGAGGACCAAGGCCAGGCATGATGCCCGGAGGAAACGAATTGAGGAGAACGGGGTGACGTGCGAGAGGTATGTCGAAATTGTTTCTCTTGGACCCAATGATGAGGTGGTGAGGGTGATTGAGGCCCAGGGGTTAAAGGAAGTGAAGGGGTATAACTTGGGAATGTGCCACGAGTTTTATCAAAATTTATCAGTTTTTGGTGAGAATGGGTATAGGTTGAAGACTAACGTGCAGGGGAAGACCTTTGAGGTGACCCCTACCACGATCGCCACCGTGATGGAGTATGAGAGGCCACCCCCAACCACCCCGGTCTACCCACACAATGTGGATCGGGGTAGGACGCTTGCAAACTATGTGGCCCTAACCTATGAGGACCCAACCATGTTCAAAGGAACGATGTTGGTTAGGGGCCTTAAGCATTCTTACGAGGTAATGAATAAGGTTCTCGATTATAACTTGATGCCCCGGGGTTCAGAGAAGAACCCGCACTTTGAAAAATTGGCCCTCCTCCATGTTTTCATGACTGGGGTGCCTATGGTTAGAGCGTACTTGATTTGGGAGGAGATAAGGGAGTTTTCCCAAGCTGTAAAGCCGAAGGCAAATCTCCCTTTTAGTAGCCTCGTCACCTGTCTCTGCGACTTGGCTAAGGTGAAGCATTATGCCCATGATGTTCTATTTCCCCCAGAGACTGTAGCCATAGGGAAGTCCAGCAGTCCAAAGAGGGCTACCAGGACTGGGGGGGTGAGAGAGCTAGGGCTTCGAGGCCACAACCGTCAGATGCTGGGACATCTTCTTTAGCACCTCCACCTCCTGCTTCTGCACCTGTAGTAGTTTCAGCCCGCACCATACCTTAGTGCTTAGATGCATTGGAGTCCTCCATACACAACCTGACGATCATGGTTACGAGGCTGTTCCAGCGTACTTTCCCAAGTGAGCCCATCCCTAGAGGACCACCACCATAGCCTGTTGCTGCACCCTCGACCACTACTTCTGTTCCCTCTATGACTATCGAGGTCGACGATGACGAGCCAGAGTCAAAGTCTGAGGAGTCGAAGATCGAAGAGGATGATGTGTTTGATAAGGAGGANCATGACTGTCGAGGTTGACGATGACGAGCTAGAGTCAAAGTCTGAGGAGTCGAAGATCGAAGAGGATGATGTGTTTGATAAGGAGGATTACTAGGGATTTTTTGTTTTGAATTGTGATTGTACATAGCTAGGGTTTCTTGTATCGGCCAGTAGAAGTATCATTAGGTTGGCCATTTTGTTTTGGGTAAAAACCTTCCGAAAGGTTTTGCCTTGATCATCTTTTTCACTGCCAAAACCTTTCAGAAGGTTTTGCCTACTCGATTAAACATCCTAGAAGGTTTTGCCTACTGGAGTGAAGCCTTCCAAAAGGTTTTGCCTACTGGATTAAACCTTCTGAAAGGTTTTGCTTATTGGTTGCTTCATTAACTGTTCTTGGACAAACCTTCTGGAAGGTTTTTGTCGACCTTCCAGAATGTTTTGCCCAGACTGCCCAGACAACTTGCAACTCAACTCTGTAACTTGGGGGTCCCACTTACACTTCTCCAACAAGTTCCCTGACATTCCTTCCACATCTAGAAGGCTCCCCTCATCTCTACTTGGACATGGGAGGTTTATGCATTAATGAGGAGGAGAGAGAAGAGACATGGAAAGAGAGAAAGGTTAGGCTTGTCCTAGCCTACACCAACCCATCCCTTTCAGCCCCCTATGATGGGGATCACGTCACACAGACCAATGAAGGCTCCATAGACATTTTTTGGGGATTATTATTCACCATTATTCAGCATTAGAGATATACATTGTAATATAGAAAGAGAGAGTCCAAAGAAGAAGATGAATAGTGCTAGAGAGAGAAGTTAATATTTTTGCATTTTCTTCAATACATTGTCTTGAAATCTCTTGTAAGGATCTTCTAAGCTTTGTTTAAAGTCTTTAATGTCATTTATTGCAAGTCCATTGCAAGTTTAATCCTCTATTCTAGCTTTCACCATTAATGCATTTAAGTTTCCATCCCAAAGCTCTTCAAATGGGTATAAAATGCACTTTTTTGTAGTTTTGTGTTTTCTTACATTAGTTTAAGTTCCAAGCTTCAATTCTTAGAATGTCTCTTCATTGTGTTTATGTTATTGCTTGCATTATGAATAGCTAAGCTTTTAAGTTGGCTAATCCAAGGGAGTCCTTCTCTTGGGTATGCCATTTCAACTCATTTTCTTTCCTCTTCTTAGTGTACGATGGTTTAGTTTGACTAGGTTGAGTGTGGTTGTGATTGTGAGTCTTTGATATCCTCTAGACTTGTTACGGGTTATGCTTGGATCCTCACTTCCATCTCGTTCCTCGTTTTTCACGAATCAATCAAACATCTATGCACCATTAGAGGAAGGTTTCAAGTTGACTTGGCATTCCCATTGGAGTGAACCTTTCGGATTAGCCAACATTTTTTTTCTCATTTCAAATACCATCAAGATACAAATCACAACCCTCAAACAATAGAAGATTTTTACACTTTTATTTTTACCAAAATCACCTTCAATAGGATTCACCTCCTTCCCTGAGGAGATGAACTTGGAATACATTTCCAAGTAAAACACAACACACAAAAGTCTCCTTGCGCTTAGGGAGGATTTTTGTTCACGCACACACACACACATTTCATTCATTCCACCACATTATTCTATTTCCCCATTTTTTGCATCATTTCGAGGGAGAGTGTGCTTGATGATTTTTGTTCTATTTCCTAGCCTCCTAACATCATCCCTCAATGTGTGTATGACTTATAGGAATGGAGGAGTGTCACTTTCCCTCGGAATGATGCAAGAGATGGGGCAATGGAATGGTGGATAAATGAAATGTACAAAATGAAATGCGTGTGAACAAAAGTGCTCCCCAAGCACAAGGAGTCTTTTGAGTGTCGTATTCCAAGGTTGTCTCCTTAGGGAAGGAAAGTTCAAGTGTGGTGAAGGTGATTTTGTGAAAATAAAAAGTGTAAAAATGTTTTGAGTTGTGTTTTGTGGGTTGTGTGTTTGGTAAAAGTGAAAGGAAAACAAGTGTTGGCTAATCCGAAGGGTTCATTCCAATGGGAATCCCAAATCAACTTGAAGCCTTCCTCGGATATAGCTTAGATGAACGATTGATTCGTGGGAAGATAGAGATGAGATGGAGGTGAGGATCCAAGTATAACCCACGACCAGGCTTGCAGGATATCAAAGACTCACCACCGTATCCACTCTTAACCCAGTCAAACAGAACCATCGTACTCTGAGAGGAGGAAATAAAGTAAGTTGATTTGACATACCCAAGAGGAGTTCTCCCTTGAACTAGCCAACTTAAAATCTAACTACTCATGCTAAAGGGAAAGACATATATGATGTAAAGACACATAGTATTGAAATGGAGATTAAAACTTAACTCAATGCAAGAAATCGTAAACTATNAGAACCATCGTACTCTGAGAGGAGGAAATAAAGTAAGTTGATTTGGCATACCCAAGAGGAGTTCTCCCTTGAATTAGCCAACTTAAAATCTAACTACTCATGCTAAAGGGAAAGACATATATGATGTAAAGACACATAGTATTGAAATGGAGATTAAAACTTAACTCAATGCAAGAAATCGTAAACTATGAAGAAAAATATGCAATACCCATTTTAAAGCTTGAAAATGAAGAACTTAAAAGCATTAATGGTAGAAACTAGAACATGTAACTAAACTTGCAATACACTTGAAATAAATGAGATTAAAGTGCAAGAGTTAAGGATTACAAGAGATTTAAAGCTTACTACAACTAAAATAGAGAAGAAAATGCAAAAACATAAGCTTTCTATCTACTATTCATCATCTTCTTCCTTGGACTACTCCTAAGCTTAGGTAGCCACCCTTCAATGGCTTGTGAATGCTGAATATATGGAGTGTGAGCCTTGCATTTTCGTCCATGGTGGTCCCCCCAAGGTGTGTGGAAGCCTCCCATCAATAAGGGGGATGAGTTGATGCCTTCCATAGGCTAGGAACAATCTAGCTTACAACACACCGAGCCTCCATCTTTCTCTCTCCTCCTCTCCCATCCTCCACCTTCCTTTTCTGACTTTGGGGTGTAGGAGGCATGTATATATGTAGAATATGCTAGGGGGCAAGTGGGAGGATCAATGGTGGGACCCCCAAGCAAATGGAGCATGATTTGCAGATGTTTTGGGCATTTAGTAGAGAGTACCGGTACTGCGAACACCAGTAGCTGAACAGTATCGGTACTCTGTACCGGTAGGCTCTACTCTGAACCAGTTTTTGTATAATTGCCATAAATGTTGATCCAACCGTCTGATTGAGCTGAAAATTTGATATAATATAGAAAACATCCTAATCTACAACTTTCATGTTTTTCACTATTTCAGAATTGAAGTGGGTCATGNATCTGATTGAGCTGAAACTTTGATATAATATAGAAGACATCCTAATCTACAACTTTCATGTTTTTCACTATTTCAGAATTGAAGTGGGTCATGGTCAAAANCACATAGTATTGAAATGGAGATTAAAACTTAACTCAATGCAAGAAATCGTAAACTATGAAGGAAAATATGCAATACCCATTTTAAAGCTTGAAAATGAAGAACTTAAAAGCATTAATGGTAGAAACTAGAACATGTAACTAAACTTGCAATACACTTGAAATAAATGAGATTAAAGTGCAAGAGTTAAGGATTACAAGAGATTTAAAGCTTACTACAACTAAAATAGAGAAGAAAATGCAAAAACATAAGCTTTCTATCTACTATTCATCATCTTCTTCCTTGGACTACTCCTAAGCTTAGGTAGCCACCCTTCAATGGCTTGTGAATGCTGAATATATGGAGTGTGAGCCTTGCATTTTCGTCCATGGTGGTCCCCCCAAGGTGTGTGGAAGCCTCCCATCAATAAGGGGGATGAGTTGATGCCTTCCATAGGCTAGGAACAATCTAGCTTACAACACACCGAGCCTCCATCTTTCTCTCTCCTCCTCTCCCATCCTCCACCTTCCTTTTCTGACTTTGGGGTGTAGGAGGCATGTATATATGTAGAATATGCTAGGGGGCAAGTGGGAGGATCAATGGTGGGACCCCCAAGCAAATGGAGCATGATTTGCAGATGTTTTGGGCATTTAGTAGAGAGTACCGGTACTGCGAACACCAGTAGCTGAACAGTATCGGTACTCTGTACCGGTAGGCTCTACTCTGAACCAGTTTTTGTATAATTGCCATAAATGTTGATCCAACCATCTGATTGAGCTGAAACTTTGATATAATATAGAAGACATCCTAATCTACAACTTTCATGTTTTTCACTATTTCAGAATTGAAGTGGGTCATGGTCAAAAAGGAGGCAAACCAAGGTACTGCTACCAAATGGTGCGGATGCTGGTGCCTATGTTACCAAGCACTGATACCTCCTTGATTTCTTTCACTTTTAAGCCTCCAAATCCTCAAGTAATGTGTCAATATCTTCACCACACATCCATACTCAGTTTCAAGGTTCCAAAATACATGATTTACGCTATAATTACCTGCAACATCAAAAATTCAACATTATTCATTATTTCGGCTAACTCTAAGTACTTAGATGCAAAGTTGAGTTAAAATGCATGTAATGAGGCCTTTAAATATGCAATATTTTGTGCTCATCAGAGTGACACTCCCCCATTCCTATAAGCTATAAGAGTGATGATCTTTATGGACTTTTCCTGGACAAAACATAGGATTCTTTCCAAGAGGATATTTGAGACAAAATTTAATATTCTCTCAAATTTAAAATTCACCCCTTTAGCTCGAGGATCTAGACATGTAGTTAATCATCCGGTTGTTATAATTGTGCTTGGGAACTTAATTAACTCTTGTGTCAACATAAAGTAAATTAGAAGATAAAGATGGATTGTGAGAATTAAGAGCATGGTTTCGATGTCTTTGTAGAGATTTACAAGAATTGTCTATGCCGAGACTCAACCAGTCTAAAAACAAGAAAGTGTTTCTACAAGGCATCCAACCATTGTGTTGGTATTCGATTCTTAAGTAAAGCACAATAATGGTGAAGATTGAAATGTAATCATGAAGATCTAGCCAGGGTACTTGCCTAGAACCAATGAGTCTTCCTATGCCAAGAGTCATCTATGTCATAGAAAGGACTCATATTTGTACAAAGTACCTTAGCATTGCTAGATGCATTCCATTATTCNGATTCTTAAGTAAAGCACAATAATGGTGAAGATTGAAATGTAATCATGAAGATCTAGCCAGGGTACTAGCCTAGAACCAATGAGTCTTCCTATGCCAAGAGTCATCTATGTCATAGAAAGGACTCATATTTGTACAAAGTACCTTAGCATTGCTAGATGCATTCCATTATTCAATAAACAAGTGAAAAATACAACATGAAGCATAAACGAAATGCACAAATATAACTTCTGAATGATTTATACGTGTTCATCACCTCTTACTAAAGAGTGAATGAGAAACTACTCATTCTTCATGGCTTTGGTAAAGCTAGAAAAGTAAGTGATGCTCATTCCTCCAAATAGAAGAGTTACAAGGTAAAACACACTACACAAGGAGCTGATCTTTGACAAAGAATGAGTGAATGACGTTCCACCCTTCACGGCTTTGGTAAAGCTCTAGAAGAGTGAAAGAGTTTCAATCCTCTAAGGGAAGAACAAAGCTCAAACAATGGAAGCAAATGAAACTAATAATGAAGTACAAGAAAACAATAATAAAGTAAAAGAAAGCTAGTTACTTTTGGAGGGTTTTTCACTTCCAAAAGATGATTTTTTACAAGTCCTAAAGGGTGGTATTTATAGGCAATAAGGGAGGGTAAAAAGTCTTGCTTGGAGGCTTTGAATTACATTTTGATTCCCCTTTATTTTGTGCTTTGACAATTGGCTCCCCTATAGTTTGTAGCTTTTACGCAGAAAACCCTGAAACTAACAACAATTAATGCATTATCCCTAATTCATACACTAACCCTAATTTGACTTACTTTGACTCTTTTAACTTTGTTTAACTAACACAATTGACCTATTAACTTAATTAAATTATTCATTAATTAGGGTGAATCAGTCTCCACATCACCATTCCTTCTCTGTCATGTTCAATCATAGTCAGCCCTCAGAACAACCAAGGTGTGGTAAATTTTTATCATTTTCCACCGGCTTGGTTAAATGTGTGGCATGGAAACAAATTTTCAACAAGGCTCAAATAGGGCACTAGGGATAAAATTTCACAAGAAAANCTAAAATGGATTTTTTATGAAAAATCTTAGCCCTCTCTTTTGAATATTTTGAGCTCTCATATGCATATCCTCTAATTCATTCATCTCCAACTTCCTATTCTCTACGGTCATTCTCAAGTTGAAGTTCGAAGTCTTGATGGCCCAATAAGCCTTGTGCTCCATTTCAACTGACAAATGGTAGGTCTTGCCATAGACAAGCCTATAGGGTGACATACCTAGAACGGTCTTGTAAGTAGTGCGGTAAGCCCATAGGGCATCGGTCAACCTAAGTGACCAATCCTTCCTATTAGGGTTCACCATTTTTTCTAGGATATTCTTGATCTCCCTATTGGCCAACTTGGCTTGGCCATTGGTTTATGGGTGATAAGTAGTGGACACCTTGTGTGTGACGCCATACTTATACATTAAAGATGTAAATGGACTATTACAGAAATGAGAACCACTATCGGTTATCATTGCATGAGGCATCCCGAACCTCAAAAAGATGTTCTCTTTTAAGAACTTGACTATGACCTGGTGGTCGTTGGTCTTGGATGGGATGGTCTCTACCCACTTGGACACATAGTTCACTACCAACAAAATTTACAGATAGCCAAAAGACATGGGGAATGGACCCATAAAGTCAATGCCCTAACAATCAAATATCTCAATTACTAACACGGGGGACAAAGTCATCATATTCCTATGGGTCACACTACCCAATCTTTGACATCTATCACATTCTTTGTAAAATGAAACACAATCCTTAACTAAAGAAGGCCAATAAAAATAGGATTGCAAAACCTAGATGAAGTCTTTTTGGAAGAGAAGTGTCCACCGCACGCTTCAGAATGGTAAAATGCAGGGACATCCCATTGTTCATTCTCAAGTACACATCTCCTCATGAGTTGGTCAGGGCAGTATTTGAACAAGTACGGGTTGTCAAAATAAAAGTACTTCACATCTGCCATGCATCTTAGTCTATCCTCCGGGCTCCAGTGCAGTGGAATTTGTCCTGTAGCAAGATAATTGCAAATATCAGGATACCAAAGACAAATAGAATGAATGGAAAATAAATGCACGTCAGAAAAAGAGTCTGGGACAGGAATATGCTCATTGGCATCTTGAACTACAAATCAGGATAAATGGCCCGCCTCCACATTTTCTACTCCCTTTTTGTCTTTGATTGTGAAGTTGAACTCTTGGAGTAGGAGGAACCACCTAATGAGTCTCAGTTTTACATCCTGTTTAGACAAAATAATACTTCAAAGTAGAGTGATCAGTGTAGACTACAATATGTGAGCCAATGATTTAAGATTAAATTTTATCCAATGTAAATACTACGGCTAGCAACTCTTTTTTAGTGGTAGTGTAATTCATTTGTGCCTCATTTAGTCTTACTAGCGTAGTATATTACATATGTTCTCTTGTCTTCTTGTTAAACAAGCACAGTGCTAACCGCGTCGCATATGAGCTCAAATGGTAAATCCCACTTTGGTGGTCACATAATTAGAGGTGTATTGAGCATGCTTTTGAGTTTTTTAAATGATGCTTCATAATTATCCGACCACACAAATGAGACATCTTTGGAAAGAAAATTGGTCAAGGGTCATGCCAATGCACTAAAATCTTTTATAAAACAATGATAAAAACCAGCATAGCCAAGAAACGATCTGATGTCTTTGACGACTTTCGGTGTAGGGATGTTGGAAATTGCATCAACCTTGGATTTGTTGACTTTAATCTCCTTTGCCGAAATGATGTGCCCAAGTACTATCCCCTGTGTCACCATGAAGTGGCACTTCTCCTAGTTGAGAACCAAATTCTTATTCTCATATCTCTCAAGTACTTTCTCCACGTTCTCCAAGCAACCTTCAAATGAGTCCCCAAATATGAAAAATTCATCCATGAAGACTTCCACAATTTTCTCCACCATGTCCTTGAAGATTCCCATCACACATCTTTAAAAAGTTTCCAGGGCATTGCACAACCCTCGAATGGCATTCGGCGATATGCAAAGGTGCCAAAGGGACACGTGAATGTAGTTTTCTCTTGGTCTTCCAAAGCGATCTCAATTTGATTGTAGCCAGAGTAGTCATCCAGGAAACAATAAAACAAGTGTCCGACTACTCTCTCCAAGACTTGGTCGAGGAATGACAAAGGGAAGTGATCATTTCTTGTGCAAGAGTTGAGTTTTTGATAGTTGATACACACTCTGCATTCGGTGACTACTCTAGCTGAAATCAACTCATTGTCCTTATTTGCAACCACGGTGACCCTCGATTTCTTTGGCACTACATGAGTGGGACTCGCCTGTTTACTGTTGATAATCAAAAAGATGATGCCCACATCAAGTAGTTTAACCTTCTTTGTGGTTACCGGGACAACTTGGAATCTTTTTCTATGTAGATGTTGTGTGTGCAAATGAGGGGGCTTATCCCCTTGATACTGGCAATCGTCCAACCAATTGCTCTCTTGTGCCGCCTCNGTGTGCAAATGAGGGGGCTTATCCCCTTGATACTGGCAATCGTCCAACCAATTGCTCTCTTGTGCCGCCTCAAGACTTTCAATAGATCATCTTCTTGCTTCAGCTCCAATAAAGAACTTATTACCATTGGGAAGTATTGTGCTCCTCCATGAATGAATATTTGAGGTTTGATCGCAAAGGTTTCAACTCCAAGTTTGGAGTTTGTATAGTGGATGGAAAAATTCTCTTATCTTGTTGTGGAAGCTTCTCAAGTGTAGGGATCCATTTTTCTACCCCTTGTAAACTTTCTGGCTCCTCTTGAACAACAATCTCCTCCTCCTCCAATTTTAACATGCTCAATAGCTCCAAGTGATTCTCCACCATAGTATCAATTCTATTGACTTCATGCACTTCCTCACCGACCCCTAGTTGTTTTCACAAATTGAATACATTGAGGTCCATTATCATATTCCCAAATATAAGCTTCATTAGAGCGTTCCTGCAATTAATCACGACATTAGATGTAGCAAGAAAAGGCCTAACTAGTATGACAGGAATTTGTGAACTAGGATTAGCAACTGGATGGGTATCAAGTACAATAAAATCAACATAGAAATAGAAATTAACAACTTGAACTAAGATATCCTCAACTACTCCCCTAGGTGTTCTAACGCTTCGATCCACTAATTGAAGAGTGATTGAAGTGGGCTTCAACTCTTCAAGTTGGAGTTGTTGGTACACCGAATAGGGTAGGAGATTAACACTTACCCCCAAGTCAAGGAGTGCTTGCTCCATCTGGAAATTTCTATGATGATAGCAATGGTCGGGTAGTCGAGGTCTTTGAACTTTGGTGGGGTGTTGGTACTCAAGATTGAGCTCACTTGTTTGGTGAGGAATGTTTTCTTGTGAACATTCAACTTCCTCTTCATGATACACAAATCTTTCAAGATCTTGGCGCATAAAGGGATTTTCTTGATAGCATCAAGGAGCGGGATGTTGATCTTAACTTGCTTGAACATCTCAATAATGTCATAATAATTAGCCACCTTCATGAGTGGCTTCAAACAATTGGGAAAAGGGGCCGGAATGGGACATGCATGCACATTTTCATCAATAATTTTTCCTTTTTCACTCGCCTCACCCCCCTTGGAGTCATTCTTCATCTCTTTTTCTTTTTTCTAATGTGGCTTTGGGTGAGACTTTTGGAAAAATGGTCTTGTCAATTTGTTTGCCACTCCAAAAGGTGGTGACTGCCTTTAGTTCCTCACAACTCTCTTTGGTGGNTTGGAAAAATGGTCTTGTCAATTTGTTTGCCACTCCAAAAGGTGGTGACTGCCTTTAGTTCCTCACAACTCTCTTTGGTGGATTTGGATGACTCAATCACGTGTTGACCCCTAGAGTTCTCTTGAGGTTTAGCGAGAAATTTTCCCTTTTCTTGTTGTGACAACTAGCTTGATTCAAAATGTGTACGCCCAAGTGTAGGTGATCAAGCTGTAGTAATAATCTGGTGAAGTCCGCAGTCGAATCCACAGGGAGCTATGATTGGTGTTTTGAAGCAAGCAATAAGAGAGACCAAGTGACTTTTGGAAATTTCATGTTTTTTGAGTGGTGGAGTTTTCTTGATTAGAATAGGAGATTATTTTCAAGAGTTTTGTAGAAAAAATATAAGATTCTCAAAATGGAACAACCACTCTTTAGCTCGAGGTTCAGGACACGTGATAGAGTATCCATTTTGTTAGGTTTGTACTTTATAACTCAATTAACTCCCATGTCAATAGCAAGTTAATCGGAAGATAAAAATGGATTGTGAGAATTAAACACATGATTTCGATGCCTTTCTAGAAGTTTACAAGAATTGTCTGTGTCGAGACTAAACCCGTCTACAAACAAGCAAGTGTTTCTACAAGGCATCCAATCATGGCATTAACGATCCATTCTTGGAATAAAGCGCAATAATATTAGGGATTGAAAGATTATCATGAAGAGATAGCCAGGGTACTTGCATTGAACCAATGGATCTTTCTATGCAGGAGTCATCCATATCTTAGATTGAGCCCTTGGTTATACAAAGTACCTAAACTTTACTAGGTGCATGCAATTGTTTGATGAACAGGTGGAGTATAAAGCATTAAAGCATAAAAAAATTGCACAAACATAACTTTCGGATACTCTTTACATATTCATTACCTCTTACTAAAGAGTGGATGAGGNAAACTTTACTAGGTGCATGCAATTGTTTGATGAATAGGTGGAGTATAAAGCATTAAAGCATAAAAAAATTGAACAAACATAACTTTCGGATACTCTTTACATATTCATTACCTCTTACTAAAGAGTGGATGAGGAACTACTCACTTTTCATGGCCTTGGCAAAGCTTGAAAAGTAAGTGCTACTCATCCTTCTAAGTAGAGACGCTACTAAGTAAAGCAATTAAACAAAGAGCTTTTCTTCAATGAAGAATAAGTGAATCACTTTTCACCCTTCACGGCTTTGGTACAGCTCTAGAAAAGTGGAAGAGTTTCACTCTTCTAAGAAAGAAGAATGCTCAAGCAATAGAAGTGAAATACATGACCAAGAAAAGTAGAAAAAAGCTAGTTGCTTTTGGAGGCTTTCCACCACAACCAGAAGATGAACTACCTCTCTTGATACTTTGTATGTAAAAGGAAGTACAACTACAAGGGGAGTCTAAGCCTCTATCATGGTTGTCACAACATGAATGTAAAGACTTAGCATAAGTAAATAAAAGACTTCAACTACAAGGGGAGTCTAAGCCTCCAACATGGTTGATATAAATGGAAAATAAAAGCATAAACACAAAGTATTCAAGAACTAGATTACTAAATATTCTTACAAGAATAAAGATTGCTCCCCCATTTACTCTACAAGAGGAAGAATGCCCTTTTAAGCTCCCAACAAGGGAGTATTTATAGGCAAGGAAGGGGGGTAGGAGATAGGTAAGGATGAGTGAATAGTGTTTGCCGCCAATGGGAGTCAATTATTCTGCAGGCAGTCTGCAAGGGGACGTTTGAACGTTATCTGGCATTCGAACGTCAAGTTTGCCTTTGCTTTGAAGGCGTTCAAATGTCATCTTTCTTCCACTCAACTGGCCTGTGGTCACTAACTTGGTCTCTGACTTAGTCACTTCCACACGCCTTGACATCATTGACTGTACACTCAGTAACCCCTTAGTCACTCAAGACAACGTTTGAACGTGGAGTGAAGTTTGAACGTTGTACTCAAGTACTTCTGGTGGTTCTTTCTTACTGCAACATGCCAGGTTCCTGTGGTGTAGTCTTTTCAGGATTCTAGAGGACGTTCGAATGTGGAGTGGCGTTCGAACGTGGTACTCAAGTAGCTCAGCATTTCCTTTTATTGACTGCAACACCCCATGTCTCAGCAGCTAGTTTTGGCAGGGTTTCAGATGACGTTCGAACGTTGGTTAACGTTTGAACGTCATTGCTTTGTTCCAACCTTCTGCATTTTTGCTCCCTTTTGTGCTAGTGTTACATTCAAGTGTGATTTTTGTTGTTCTTGAGCCTTTGTTAACTTTAGGACCTGAAATGTCATTACTTAAACTCCGTCAAAGCACAATTAGTCCAAAAAGACATAGTAAAATTTGTTACTTTTACGCACGAATCACACCCCCAACCTAAATATTGCTAGTCTTTAGTAATACAATGACAGTGACAGGTAAATCTATTCCTAATGCCTTTTTTGTTGGTCATCCGGTTGCATTTAGCTTATGCAAGAAGCCATTGAACCGCTAGGTTTACCCTAGTAGAAGAGTGTTGTCTCATGAGGGTTTTCAATGAAGCTACCCACAAACTTTAGTCGAACAAATGTGTGTGCAAGATTACTGACTGAAAAAAAAATGAATTAGCATTATGGTCGTTGAGGCACTCAACCCTCAGTCGTGACTTATTACCTACATTTCTCTTCCATTGGTACGCTCTTTATGCAAAAATTAGCACCTGTCGCATTAGCCTTTGAGATTCTCTAAGTATTAGGATGGTCATACTAGAAACAAGAGTTGGTATGTAACAATCATTCCCTTTTTCCACCTTCCATGGATAGCTTTGATTACACAAGTCTCTCTAGGAATGCTCTCATCAAAACAAATCGCTCCGATTGTAGTGACATAACTCTCAATGGTGGCATGTGAACAGAAGATGGCCAGTCGAAAAAATCTCATCCATCATTAGTATAAGAGTGAAGTTTTGACGAAACCAGTTTTAACCTTGACATAATCTCATGAACGAATATTGATGCAAATAAAGAGATTCTAGTTATCACACCCCACTTGTAGTAGATAATACACATACGCATCACACTTGAGATCACCTAGGGCTTTTTGTAGGTTGTAATTGGGCCAGAGGTCAGTGGCTAATGAAATAACGTCAATGGTGATCAAAGCCTATCTTTTTATGCAGTGTTGCACACCTCTTTCTAACTCTCTTGATATTTTTCCTGGGAACAAGATTTCTTTCTTTTATTTGTCCCATTTTTCACTTTCTTGGCAATTCCTTATCTCACAGTGTCTTTTCTCTTTTGGCTACTTCCACTGATTTTCCTTGTTTTGAAAAGTAGCCAGCATTTACTATTTTTCTTGCCTTTCTTTTTTCGTCTTGATTTGCAAAAGGGTGCAAGAAATTTGATAGCAGGGTATGGTAAATGTGTGCTTTTGTGGCTTTGGTCATTACACAGGCGAAAAGGAATTCATTTATTTGAGGTTCAATCATGGCTGACTAGGCATAAACTTTTGTAAAAGAATTAGCTAAGGCTCAAAGTTGATCCAAAGATGGCCTAAGATCCTTTCTCAAGTATGTGCATATGTATGTATGCAAAAGTTCCCTGTAGGTTATGAAAAATAGATCACTTTAGTTGCATCAATCAAAGCAAGTTTAATGAGATTATTGAAAGAGATCAGAAGTGAAAGAGCTTAATTTGAGTAATTGTTGGTATCCTCTCAAAAAGCAGTGTAAAGCTCAAGACTTACCATGGTTTTCTTTGTCATCTCCACTGGTCATGTTGGGTGTTTCAAGGAATGTTAGTTATGTAAGCATTCCGTTTTTGAGTCTGATCACCTTGCTTTTTAAGAATAACAAATACTTATGTACATTTGACAATTTAAGCATAAAGATAGCATCGATGTTCCAAAAAATTAAGGTTTTAAGTCATGGGTGTTAAGTTGAAGTGTCAAATCGATCATGTGCTTAGTCATTTACACAAGTAATCTTAACATCCACATGCGTTTCATTATTAACAAGAATTAGAGTGCTAACCCTATACATGCATTTTAAACAAATAAAAGTGATAAACTGAATAATTCATTGCATAAAAGATACTCATTTACAGTAATGTCAATGATACAATTCATCCATTCAAAAGATCACCTCAACTATCCATAATCATATACAAGAGTCCACAATACTTATAAAACATCCACAAGAATTATCAAAAGAAACTTTTTCACAACGGTACAAAAATCTCCTAAAGACTATTCAAAGAAGAATTAACAACCTATTCAGAACAGAAATCATCTACTCCCCCTCAAGAATAGAAATACTCAATCCTTTCCCCGATCTCCCTTAGCACCACCCCTCAAAAGCCTTAAGATCTCATCCTGCTTAGCTTCAATGCTAAGCATGATGTCCCATAGAGATCGTCGGGTGGTCGTGCTGGGGCCTGCTTAATCTGGCTGCTCTGTCTCTGTCTCCATTTCTCTTTCGTCTTCGACGTCCAACTCCTCTTGCACATCATCTATTCCCTGAGGAGAGGGCACTTCTTGCCTACCAGCCAGGGCACCACTATGCCCTTGACTTCTCTTGAAAGANCATTTCTCTTTCGTCTTCGACGTCCAACTCCTCTTGCACATCATCTATTCCCTGAGGAGGGGGCACTTCTTGCCTACCAGCCAGGGCACCACTATGCCCTTGACTTCTCTTGAAAGATCCTTTATTGAGTGGCCCCATTGGCTTTTGGATCTCCATCTCAGGTTTCACCTTCACCCCATTGTCGATGCACATATCTGTCACCAAAGTACCAAACGGAAAACACTTCTTTTCACATCACATCCTTTTTTCATTTCACTCAAAATGAGGGAGGGAAGATCAATACTATGGCCCCTTCCAATTGTATAGAGCAAGTGAGTCATTTCTGGAAAAATTTCATTTGATCTTTTTATGGAAGTGAAGTTGGTGACAGCAATCAGGTTTAGCATTTTATATTTATCTGTCAACTCCCCTTGTTGCAGAAAATTCCTCCTAGTCCAAGAAAAGTTGGCTACCCCAGTTANTCCCCTTCCAATTGCATAGACCAAGTGAGTCATTTCTGGCAAAATTTCATTTGATCTTTTTATGGAAGCGAAGTTGGTGACAGCAATCAGGTTTAGCATTTTATATTTATCTGTCAACTCCCCTTGTTGCAGAAAATTCCTCCTAGTCCAAGAAAAGTTGGCTACCCCAGTTAATTTTTTTCCTACCCTATCCATTGGTACATCTTTCTTTGGAGGGTATGTGGGTTTGTCTACCCGAGGCAACTCTGTTCTTATCTCTTTTATGTACGGCTCTTGCACGTCAATGTGGACACCTCTCACGTAAGTGCGGATCGTGCCATTGATGATTTCGGCGTTAGATTAGAACTCCCGCACCAAATCGACAACAACTTCCCCACCATTTTTTAAACACCAAACCCATTCCCTCCTTTCTATTTCCTCCTTTATTCCCAATTCAGCAAAATCAANTTGCACGTCAATGTGGACACCTCTCACGTAAGTGCGGATCGTGCCATTGATGATTTCGGCGTTAGAGTAGAACTCCCGCACCAAATCGACAACAACTTCCCCACCATTTGTTAAACACCAAACCCATTCCCTCCTTTCTATTTCCTCCTTTATTCCCAATTCAGCAAAATCAAAAAGTACGACGTCCCTTTCGTAAACAACAGAATGCTTATGGTAGAAGTTTTCATACCTTTCAGCCTTTAAGGCACTTGGGAACCGGGTACGATCGTATCTTTTTGTTCTTTGCATTCCCTCTTTCTTCACTGTCACTTCCTCAACAAAGTTTGGCTCCTGACTTGCTGGTGGATCGCATCTGCCAGGNTGGGTTCTTCCTGACCCAGCCCTTTTTTGTGTCAGCAGGCGCTTTTCTCGAAGCGCTGTTCTGGATCCATTAAAAGAATGNGGGGAACCGGGTACGATCGTATCTTTTTGTTCTTTGCATTCCCTCTTTCTCCACTGTCACTTCCTCAACAAAGTTTGGCTCCTGACTTGCTGGTGGATCGCATCTGCCAGGAAGTTTCACCCTAGGCATGGTGTTCGAACGTCTTTGAGGTTGAGAGGGTGCTANTGTTCTTTGCATTCCCTCTTTCTTCACTGTCACTTCCTCAACAAAGTTTGGCTCCTGACTTGCTGGTGGATCGCATCTGCCAGGAAGTTTCACCCTAGGCATGGTGTTCGAACGTCTTTGAGGTTGAGAGGGTGCTAAAAACTTGGGAAATTTCTGTGTGGGATTAAAGTTTTTGAGGTGGAAATGAGTTGGAGAGGGTCGANCGATCAGGTTCAAAAGACTTTCGCACTTTGTTCTTATCATGAAAAATTTTCATCCTAGATTTTTCAATCTTAGCATTTTCATATACTTCATTTCTTAATTCCTCCAATTCATTAATCTGAAGTTTTCTTGCTAGTCCAGCTTTGTCCATGTCAAAGTTCATTNTCGAATTTAAGTTTTCTTGGGTTCTGAGGGTGGATTGAGGTCTGAGGAGTGAAAAATGAGCTCTAGGGTTTCGAAGATTTGGAGGGATTTTGGGGATTTCAAAATGAATCAGACGTTCAGGCTTTTATACTCTAAGTTGCGACGTTCGAATGTCACTANCCTATGTTCCAATTCCACATGTAGGTGACAAGGCTTTCCATAGACTAGTCGATAAGAAGACATGCCCAAAATTGTTTTAAAAGCAGTACGATATGCCCAGAGTGTATCAGTTAGTCTTGACGACCAATCTTTGCGGTCTGGATTTACCATTTTTTCTNCAACGTTTGAACATTTGTAGAAGGATTTTTCAAACATCGTTCGAATGTTAGGAGCTCCCAGTACTTTTGAGTTCTGTCAGAGGCTAAAGTACTGTAAGCTCTCTTCGTTTGAACATTCTATTGGCGTCCGAACGTTGAGTCACGTTCAAACGGTCTATTGGCATTCGAACGTGCTGAGCTCCCAGTACTTNTAACGTTTGAACATTTGTAGAAGGATTTTTCAAATATCGTTCGAATGTTAGGAGCTCCTAGTACTTTTGAGTTATGTCAGAGGCTAAAGTACTGTAAGCTCTCTTCGTTTGAACATTCTATTGGCGTCCGAACGTTGAGTCACGTTCAAACAGTCTATTGGCATTCGAACGTGCTGAGCTCCCAGTACTTTTGGTTTCATTAGAGAGTTNAAGTAGCAATTTTGTGAAAAATCAAGTATTTTTTCATCAGATTCCAGAAAGGTCGATTACAAAAATGAGCACCTCCATCACTTATGATGGATTTTGGGATTCCAAATTGGGATAAAATATTTTTTTTTAAAAACTTGATCACCGTTTAATGATCATTATTCCGACATGGAATTNTAAGTAAAGTACTGTAAGCAGTCAATGTTCGAACGTCAGTTCGCGTTCGAATGTTGAACCAAAACTAAAACATTTCTACACTACACTATGTACAATTACNTAAAAACTTGATCACCGTTTAATGATCATTATTCCGACATGGAATTGCCTCAACCCATTTGGATACATAGTTTACGGCTACCAAAATGTATAGATAGCCAAAGGAAGGGGAAAATGGTCCCATAAAATCAATGCCCCAACAGTCAAAAATTTCAATTATCAGAATGGGGTTTAGAGGCGTCATGNCAAATTTGAACCAAATTTCATGGCGTCTCAGAACAAATCCCTACCCACACTTTTGGTTGGTATATCGGGATGTTCCTTTACTCTGCCCATATTTTTCATTTCAAAAGATTTCATACAAAACAAAAAGATTTTCAAACTTTTTACAAAAATTTAGACCCTTGGCTTTCATCCCAACTACTCTAATCTGAGTCTTCATCTGTCTCCGTGCCATTTGAACAACCAGTAACTCTCCCAATTTCCTGTCTCATGAACCGGTTAAGCAAAGTACCAGAATAGGATGGCGTGTCAGGATAATCCTTACTCTGCCCATTTACTATCCAGTCTAATCGATTGAGTGCGCGACTGAAAATTGGTTCAGAACACTGATTATATCTCTTCTTGTGAAAGTATATACCACATTATTTACAGGCATCAAGTCTTTTGGCACGACGACGTTTAGCATAGGTGCTTCGGCTGCACAGAGGTTTCACTTCATGTTCTCGGATCTCATCTTTTCTTACTAATCTTGTTTTTCTCATGATCACAGTGTACACATCAGAAGGGAAAGTTCGTAAAACTCCCAGACTAAACAAAAAAAGTTTAACATCCATGCTTTCTATATTTTTAAGACTCACTATCTGCTTCTTTAACGTCTGCCAGTCACAAAGACGATCAGAGATGACCCACAAACATAATCATCAAAATATAAAACATGGTAAAACTATGGTACACAATCTAGTCAAGAACAACAACAGAAGCAACAACAACTACAGAAATTTAAAACTTTTCTAACAGGTTCAGGCTCAGGCTCATATAAACTATTGTTCTCTCCCCCCAACCTCAACTGAATATTGTCCCCAATGTTTTGAATTTACTGATCAGGTGAGCTTTGAATGGTAGAGATCTGGTTCATTAGCCGAAACCTACAAGCAAAATACACAAATCAACCATCTCGTTGCAGATATGGGTTAGGATGATAACCCTTGATTCTGAGTGCAGACCGAAGAAGCATAGCCATGTACAAATAAAGTAAACACACGTAGATTATGAGACAAAGGATGGGATCTTCCGGTAGTATGGTCATGGTGTTGTTGGGTCCAGAGTATCATAACAGCGGAGAAGAAGAAGAAGAAAAGCAGAAGAAGAAGAAGAAGAAAGAAAAGAAAAGAAAGGGGAAATGGGCCGAGGTGCGTGGAAAGGGAGAAAATGGGGTGGGGCCTTATAAAGGCGGTGGTGTGGTTCGGGTTGGACTGGGTTCTTCCTGACCCAGCCCTTTTTTGTGTCAGCAGGCGCTTTTCTCGAAGCGCTGTTCTGGATCCATTAAAAGAATGGTCTCCACATTTTTGACAAAGTCCTCCACGAAGTGTTTTAATCTCTGACCATTGACGGTAAAGGTATTACCGTTTGATGGGTTCTTCACTTCCACTACCCAATATTCAAACATTTTTTTGACAATGTAAGGTCCAGTCCATCTTGATTTCAACTTTCCAGGAAAAAAGCGGAGTCTTGAATTGAAAAGTAGAACTTTTCGATCAGGTTCAAAAGACTTTCGCACTTTGTTCTTATCATGAAAAATTTTCATCCTAGATTTTTCAATCTTAGCATTTTCATATACTTCATTTCTTAATTCCTCCAATTCATTAATCTGAAGTTTTCTTGCTAGTCCAGCTTTGTCCATGTCAAAGTTCATTGCCTTAATAGCTTAGTATGCCCTATGTTCCAATTCCACATGTAGGTGACAAGGCTTTCCATAGACTAGTCGATAAGAAGACATGCCCAAAATTGTTTTAAAAGCAGTACGATATGCCCAGAGTGTATCAGTTAGTCTTGACGACCAATCTTTGCGGTCTGGATTTACCATTTTTTCTAAAATTAATTTGATCTCCCAATTAGCCAATTCAGCCTATCCACTAGTTTGTGGATGGTATGAAGTAGCAATTTTGTGAAAAATCAAGTATTTTTTCATCAGATTCCAGAAAGGTCGATTACAAAAATGAGCACCTCCATCACTTATGATGGATTTTGGGATTCCAAATTGGGATAAAATATTTTTTTTTAAAAACTTGATCACCGTTTAATGATCATTATTCCGACATGGAATTGCCTCAACCCATTTGGATACATAGTTTACGGCTACCAAAATGTATAGATAGCCAAAGGAAGGGGAAAATGGTCCCATAAAATCAATGCCCCAACAGTCAAAAATTTCAATTATCAGAATGGGGTTTAGAGGCGTCATGTTTCTCTTTGAAATATTTCCCTACCTTTGACATCTATCGCAAGTTGAACAAAAGACATGGACATCTTTGAAAATTGTGGGCCAGTAAAATTCACACTGCAGGATTATTGCAGCGGTTTTTCTAGATGAAAAATGACCTCCACATGCTTTAGAATGACAAAACGCTATTACCTGTTTGCTTTCTTGAGCGGGTATGCAATGTCTTATGATTTGATCATTATAGTACTTAAATACGTACGGATCTCCCCAAAAGAAATTGTGAACCTCTCTCAAATTTTTTTTGTCTATAGGGGAAAAGGACGGATGGAGTGTTCCANGGATCTCCCCAAAAGAAATTGTGAACCTCTCTCAAATTTTTTTTGTCTATAGGGGAAAAGGACGGATGGAGTGTTCCAGTAGCAAGAAAATTAGCAATATTAGCATACCATGGGGTCTCATCAATTATGAACAGTTGTTCATCGGGGAATTTTTCATTGATTGGCATTCCATCCTCATGAAATTCGTAAGTCAACCTGGAAAGATGGTCTGCTACCATATTCTCAACACCCTTTTTGTCCTTAATGGCCAAGTCAAACTCTTGAAGTAAGGGTATCCATCGCAAGAACCTTGGTTTAGCATCCTTCTTTCTGAGCAAAAATTTTAATACTGCATGGTCAGTGAACACAATAACAGAAGAACCAACAAGATAAGAACGAAAGTTTTCCAAAGCAAAGACTACGACAAGTAATTCCTTTTCAGTTGTCGAATAGTTCATTTGAGTATCATTCAAAGTTTTACTTGCATAGTAAGTCACATATGGTTTCGTATCTTTTCGTTGACCCAACACAACACCTATAGCATAGTCACTTGCATCACATATTAGCTTAGAGGGTAAATTCCAGTCAGGGAGTTGCATTATTGGGGCAGAGATTAACATGCCGTTAAGCTTGTCAAAAGCTTTTTGACACATTTCACTCCAATCAAAGATTATGTCCTGACTTAGGAGATGGCACACGGGGTATAGCTATGGTACAAAAATCTTTTATGAACCTCCTGTAAAACCCTGCATGTCCCAGAAATGATTGGACATCTTTTACAGTCTTGGAAGCAGGCAAATTCCCAGTCACATCTATTTTGGCCTTGTCAACTTTCATGCCCTCAGACGACACAATGTGACCTAAGACAATGCCTTGTGTTACCATGAAATGGCATTTCTCCCAATTGAGCACCAGATTTGCTTCTTGACATCTTACCAATAATTTTTCTAGGTTGGCCAGACATAAATCAAATGAGTCTCCATACACAGAGAAGTCATCCATGAACACTTCCAAAAAATTTTTGACCATGTCATCGAACAGACTCAACATGCATCTTTGGAATGTTGCAGGAGCATTACAAAGTCCGAATGACATCCTTTTGAATACAAAGGTGCCAAAGGGGCATGCAAATGTGGTTTTCTATTGATCATCGAGTGCTCTCTCAATTTGATTGTATCCAAAATAGTCATCGAGGAAACTGTAAAGTTCATGCCCTTCGATTCTCTCTAGAACTTGGTTAAGAAAGGGAAAAAGGAAATGGCCTTTTTTGGTTACCAAATTGAGTTTTCGGTAATTGATACACATCCGCCATCCTGTGACGACTCTAGTTGGTACCAGTTCATTTGCATAATTTTTAACCACTATGACTCTAGAATTTTTAGGCACAACTTGGCTTTGACTAACCCATTTGCTATCGAAGATGGGAAAGATTATCCCGGCATCTAAGAGCTTTAAAACCTCTGCCATTACTACTTCCTTCATGTGAGGGTTTAGTCTTCGCTGCATTTGACGAGAGGGTTTTGAGTCATCTTCAAGGTATATAACATGATTGTAGATTAATGGGCTTATACCTTTCAAGTCAGCGATGGTCCATCCAATGGTGCTTTTGTGACTTTTAAGAACTTCAATCAGTTTAGACTCTTTCAAGTCTATGAGCTTAGATGAAATTACAACTGGGAATGGCTCGTCCTTTCCTAGGAATGCATATTTGAGGTCAGATTGGAAAGGTTTCAATTCAAGCTTTGGTGACTTATCACTTGATGAGAATGGCTTTGTGCCACGTGGTGAAAGCTCCTCGAATTTGGGAGCCCATGTATTAACAACATGAATTGGGCAATTCTTTGGATCATTATCCATGGTTTTAGATGTGATGGATTATGACAAAGAAAGTTCAGTGGAATTTTCACAGAATGTGTTGTTGAGATGGTCTTGGACAATAGACTCAATGAAATTTATTTCTCTTTCTTCTCTGTCCTCTCCTAGGTGTTTGGTGACATTGAAAATATTCGGCTCAAGTGTCATATTTCGAAAGAATAACAGGAATTGGATTCTTTGAATATTTTGCTGGCTGAGTATTTAAGACGATGAAGTCAACTNAAGGGGAGTCTAAGCCTCCAACATGGTTGATATAAATGGAAAATGAAAGCATAAACATGAAGTATTCAGCAACTAGATTACTAAATACTCTTACAAGAATAAAGATTGCTCCCCTATTTACTCTACAATAGGAAGAATGCCCTTTTAAGCTCCCAACAAGGTAGTATTTATAGGCAAGGAAGGGAAGGGGGGTAGGAGATAGGTGAGGATGAGTGAATTGTGTATTTCGCCCATGGGAGTCAACTATTCAGTAGGCAGTTTGCAGGGGGACGTTCGAACGTTATCTGGGGTTCGAACGTCAAGTCTTCCTTTGCTTTGAAGGTGTTCAAACGTTATCTTTTTTCCACTCAAGTGGCCTATGGTCACTGTCTTGGTCTCTAACTTACTCACTTCCACACGCCTTGACATCATTGATTGTACACTCAGCAACCCCTTAGTCACTCAAGAAAACGTTCGAACGTTGTACTCAAGTACTTTTGGTTCTTCTTTCTTACTGCAACATGCCAGGTTCTAGTGGTGTAGTCTTTTCAGGATTCCAGAGGACGTTCAAATGTGGAGTGGCGTTCGAACGTGGTACTCAAGTACCTCAGCATTTCCCTTTGTTGACTGCAACACGCCATGTCTCAGCAGCTGGTCTTGGCAGGGTTTCAGATGACGTTCGAACGTTGGTTGACATTCGAACGTCGTTTCTTTGTTCTAACCTTTTGTATTTTTGCTCCCTTTTGTGCTAGTGTTACATTCAAGTGTGATTTTTGTTGTTCTTGGGCCTTTGTTCACTTTAGGACCTAAAATGTCATTACTTAAACTCCGTCAAAGCACAATTAGTCCAAAAAGGCATAGTAAAATTTGTTAATTTTACGCACGAATCAACAACCCTATGGCATTGGTCAATTTTGTGATTTGAATTCTAATGTCAATAAAAGAGGCGGCAGTTTGATTGTTGATGGTGGTTTGGCTATGGATGAATTGGTGCACCACATCCTCCAAATTTCTTTTATAAGGTTGTGGTAGGTGGGTGGGTTGGATGGTCCTTGTTGACCAAAACTTTGTGAAGGCGGGTTTTGTGAAATGCCCTTATAGACTTGACCGGGGATATTGGGAGCTAGATGAAGCACCTTGACCATGGTATTGCTTTTGCTTGAAAGGCATGGGAGGTGAATATGAACTAGACCCATGAGGAGTGGGATTCTCATTCTTCCAACTGAAGTTTGGGTGATTACTCTAACCCGGATTGTATGTATTAGAGTGTGGGAATAATGATTTCCTACTTTGATTGAAGGAAATGACTTGCTCATGGTACACATCTTTAAGTGCCAAAATGTTGGGGCATTCCAAAATGGAATGCTCAACACTCTCACAAATAGAGAAAAATTTCTCGGTCTTGGAAATGTTGGACACCTCATGTCTCCTATTGACTTCAAAAATCTCCAGTTTCAAAGACAATTTGGTGATTTTGGAAAGCAAGTCTTCCCAATCCTTTAAATCGTACATTCTTCCCCCCGCTTGGTTGATTACTACCCAAAGAAGGCCTCAGTACATTGATGGGATTCGTAATATCCCAAGATTGTGCATTCTATGCCAATGTATTGAAGTATTCTAGAGCTTCATCGGGATCCTTGTTTAAAAACTCCTCATTGCTCATCATGTCTATGAACTATCAATCGCCTGGTGGAATCCATTTATAAAAGAAACTCACCAATAGCCATGGTTCAAAACTATGATATGGAATGGATTGTAGCAATTCCTTGTAGCGATCCCAACATTGATAAAATTGCTCATAGGGCTTTTTCGAAAAATTTTGAATTTGCTTTGTAAGAGCGGTGGGCCTGGGCACCGGAATTTTTTTTTTCAAAAACTCAGAAATCATTTGTGCCCAAGAGCTTATTGATCGAGGCTTCAAGGAATTCAACCACATTTTTGGCTTTGTCTTTAAGAGAAAAGGGGAACAATTTCATGTGAGCTATGTCTTTCATGGCATGATTAGTGAGGAAGGTTGCAACTATTTCCTCAAACTCCTTAATGTGCAAATAAGGATTCTCCCTTTCAATTCCATGGAATTGAGGAAGTAGTTGCAACATTCCAGTTTAACTAGGAAGGCATGAGCNGGGGCTCGGATTCCTCTTCTCTCATAAGTTCAGGCTCATTTGATTTAGGGTAGATTGGTGAGTTAACTATGATGGATTTTGGCTTTGGAATTAGCTTGTCTCGGATGGTCTTGTCAATCACCTTGCCACTTCTTAGTGTAGTGACAACTTGGGCTTGACCTTGTGGATTTTCCATGGATGAAGGATTTCCCACCTGAAATTGGCCTTGTGGTGGTTTTGGTTGGGCAGGAAACTTGCCCTTTTCATGTGTAGTCATGGATTGGGTCAACTTTTGAATGTAACTTTTAAGATCCTCGAAGGATTGAATGGTCTGGGTTTTGAAGTCAGTGAAAGCCTGAGTGGAACTATGGTTGTAGTTCATTTAGCTTCGCATGAATTGGTTTAGTGTGTCCTCAAGGTTCCTCTTTTGTGGTGGTTGGTATGGTTGATATGCAGGAGGTCCTTGAGGTGGTGGGTGTGAACCTTGTTGGTTCATTGGAATTGGCTGTGTGTTCCTCCAACTAAAGTTTGGGTGGTTCTGCCACCCTAGATTGTATGTTTTAGAGTATGGGTTAGAGTAAGGCTTGTTGAAATTAGAGACAACATTCCAACAAAATCTCTTTGAATGCGGGAATTGTGGGACACTCCCTAGTATGGTGTCTTGTTAGTGCACATATCCCACACACTTGTTCTGTGGGAGAACTAACATCAACTTGATGAACTTTTTTCGTCTCTAAGGTCATCATCATCTTTCAAGACATACTTACCCCCTTGGAAAGTAGCTGGTTTGGCTTCAATAGTTATGGGAGAGGCAGTGTTCCACATCTGAGAACTGTCAGATATGGTATCAAAGAAATCGAATGCCTCCTCTGGATTTTTTCCATAAACTCTCCCTAAGCCATCATTTTGACAAATTGACATAGTCTAATGGGCAGGGAGTCATAGAAAAATCCTGCCAAGGTCCAATTCTCAAAAGCATGGTATGGGCAAGACTGGAGTATATCCTTGAATCTCTCCCAACTTTGGTAAAAGGTTTCGCCTTCTTTGATCAAAAAATTTATGATTTTCCTTTTCAATGCATTAGTGCGGTGTAGAGGAAAAAATGTTCTAAAAAATTCATTTTGTAATGCCCTCCAGTCAGGTATTAAAAGAGCTTTTAAAGAATTTAGCCATTGTTTAGCTTTATCCATTAGGGAAAGAGGGAAAAGTTTCATCTTGGCCAGCTCAAAATTGTCTTGAAAAGTTCCACATACTTCCTCAAAATCTTTTACATGCATATATGGGTTTTCTGTTTCGAGTCCACGAAACTGAGGGAGTAGTTGAACTGTGCTCGTCTTTACAGTAAAGGGGGGTGCATCTTCAGGAAAAATAAAACAAGAGGGGACACTATTCCATGCGGGATTCAAGCAATCCCTCAGAGTTTGAATGTTAGATACTTCCCCTTCCCTTATAGGAATTTCGTCTTGTCTCTCACCATTTGACATTTTGCTTTCACAAGAGTCTGCGACTGATCTAGGTGAAAGTGGTTCAGATTGATTCACAGATCCAGAGAATTCCGTTGGCAAATTTTGATAGTGAGGGACATTTTCAGACATAAAAGTCATTAACACAACTTTATTTACAGTAAAGAAAAGTTATACACAAAAATGAGGTCTTTTTACCTTTTATCGTAAAACACCTTTTATGACTACCCGGCAACTGCGCTAAAAACTTGGCTTGATCCGAAATGTGTACGCCTAAGTGCAGGCAGTCAAGCTGTATTAATAATTTGGTGCAGTTCGGAGTCGAATCCACAGGGAGCTATGATTGGTGTTTTGAAGCAAGCAGTAATAGAGACCAAGTGACTTTTGGAAATTTCGCGTTTTTGGAATGGTGGGGTTTTCTTGATTAGAATAGAAAATTATTTTCAAGAGTTTTCTAGAGAAAGTATAAGATTCTTAAAATGGAACAACCACTCTTTAGCTTAAGGATCAGGGCATATAATAGAGTATCCATTTTGTTCTGTTTGTGCTTTATAACTCAATTAACTCTCATGTCAATAGCAAGTTAATCGGAAGATAAAAATAGACTGTGAGAATTAAGCACATGATTCCGATGCCTTTCTAGAAGTTTACAAGAATTGTCTATGCCGAGACTAAACCCGTCTACAAACAAGAAAGTGTTTCTACAAGGCATCCAACAATGACATTAACGATCCATTCTTGGAATAAAGCGCAATAATAGTAGGGATTGAAAGATTATCATGAAGAGCTTGCCGGGGTACTTGCATTGAACCAATAGATCTTTCTATGCAGGAGTCATCCGTATCATAGATTGAGCCATTGGTTATACAAAGTACCTAAACTTTACTAGATGCATGCAATCGTTCAATGAACAAGTGGAGTATAAAGCAATAAAGCATGAAGAAGT
>CAUOFW020002558.1:76984-97646 GCA_963454935.2 Ilex paraguariensis
TGCTAGTGTTACATTCAAGTGTGATTTTTGTTGTTCTTGGGCCTTTGTTCACTTTAGGACCTAAAATGTCATTACTTAAACTCCGTCAAAGCACAATTAGTCCAAAAAGGCATAGTAAAATTTGTTAATTTTACGCACGAATCAACGACCCTATGGCATTGGTCAATTTTGTGATTTGAATTCTAATGTCAATAAAAGAGGCGGCAGTTTGATTGTTGATGGTGGTTTGGCTATG
The DNA here is from genome assembly GCA_963454935.2 of Ilex paraguariensis. Classification (NCBI taxonomy): domain Eukaryota; kingdom Viridiplantae; phylum Streptophyta; class Magnoliopsida; order Aquifoliales; family Aquifoliaceae; genus Ilex; species Ilex paraguariensis. The sequence continues at coordinate 77,220 of CAUOFW020002558.1, forward strand.
GATGAATTGGTGCACCACATCCTCCAAATTTCTTTTATAAGGTTGTGGTAGGTGGGTGGGTTGGATGGTCCTTGTTGACCAAAACTTTGTGAAGGCGGGTTTTGTGAAATGCCCTTATAGACTTGACCGGGGATATTGGGAGCTAGATGAAGCACCTTGACCATGGTATTGCTTTTGCTTGAAAGGCATGGGAGGTGAATATGAACTAGACCCATGAGGAGTGGGATTCTCATTCTTCCAACTGAAGTTTGGGTGATTACTCTAACCCGGATTGTATGTATTAGAGTGTGGGAAGAATGATTTCCTACTTTGATTGAAGGAAATGACTTGCTCATGGTACACATCTTTAAGTGCCAAAATGTTGGGGCATTCCAAAATGGAATGCTCAACACTCTCACAAATAGAGAAAAATTTCTCGGTCTTGGAAATGTTGGACACCTCATGTCTCCTATTGACTTCAAAAATCTCCACTTTCAAAGACAATTTGGTGATTTTGGAAAGCAAGTCTTCCCGATCCTTTAAATCGTACATTCTTCCCCCCGCTTGGTTGATTACTACCCAAAGAAGGCCTCAGTACATTGATGGGATTCGTAATATCCCAAGATTGTGCATTCTATGCCAATGTATTGAAGTATTCTAGAGCTTCATCGGGATCCTTGTTTAAAAACTCCTCATTGCTCATCATGTCTATGAACTATCAATCGCCTGGTGGAATCCATTTATAAAAGAAACTCACCAATAGCCATGGTTCAAAACTATGATATGGAATGGATTGTAGCAATTCCTTGTAGCGATCCCAACATTGATAAAATTGCTCATAGGGCTTTTTCGAAAAATTTTGAATTTGCTTTGTAAGAGCGGTGGGCCTGGGCACCGGAATTTTTTTTTTCAAAAACTCAGAAATCATTTGTGCCCAAGAGCTTATTGATCGAGGCTTCAAGGAATTCAACCACATTTTTGGCTTTGTCTTTAAGAGAAAAGGGGAACAATTTCATGTGAGCTATGTCTTTCATGGCATGATTAGTGAGGAAGGTTGCAACTATTTCCTCAAACTCCTTAATGTGCAAATAAGGATTCTCCCTTTCAATTCCATGGAATTGAGGAAGTAGTTGCAACATTCCAGTTTAACTAGGAAGGCATGAGCTTGGACTAGTAAAATAATGCATGAGGGAGTGGTGCTACGAGTGGGTTGGAGATAATCCTGCATTGATCTTGCCGGAGGATCAATTAGGATATGGTTTTCCTCATTCCTAGGAGGGGAAAAATTCATTTGGGGGTTTGGCATTCTAGGGTTTTTCATTCCCCCATCCCTTCGAGCATTAGCTTCCTTATCCTCGAAATTATTACCGATATGCTTGGGTGGGTCTTGATTTGGATTCATGTTGGGTCCTAGGGATCTTCTGACCAATATATTTTGATCGTCCCATCCCCACATGAAAAATAGATAACTACAAATGAAAGGAAAAGTAACAAAAAATATGTACAAGGAGCAACGTACCTCAGCCCGCTATGAAAATCATGAGACTTACCTCCGTCGTCTAAAAATCACCTTCTAATTCAACACTTTGCCTTCCCCGGGAACATCGTAAAAAATACTTGATGGTGGTCACCCTAATCTCCAAACACTAACCTGAACCAAGTGTATAATGCTTATAATGATAGGTGAGTGTCACTCTCCCTCGATTTTGGTGCTAGAAATGGGAAAAATGTGTGTGCGTGCAAAAGTGCTCTTTAAGCGAAGAGAGACTTTTAAGTGTCGTGTTTTACTTGGAATTAACTATTCCAAGGTTGTCTCCTTAGGGAAGGAAGGTTGAATTGTGTGAAGGTGATTTTTTGTGAAAACAAAAAAGTGTAAAATCTTGTGAATTGGTGTTTGGGTTAGTAAAGTCTTTGCTAAAAATGTAATGGAAACAAGGTTGGCTAATCCGAAGAGGTCATTCCAATGCGAATGCCAAATCAATTCAAAACACTCTTCCAATGGTGCCTAGGTGTTCGATTGATTCGTAGGAATTGAGGGACTAAAATGGAGGTGTAGGCTCAAGCATACCCCGTGACAAGTCTACGGTATATCAAGAGCTCACAACCACGTCCGCACTCAACCTAGTCAAAACCAAACACATTACACTACAAGGGAGAATGGAGGAGAGTTGATTTATCATACCTAAGAGGAAATCTCCCTTGGATTAGCCAACATAAAGCTTAGCTACTCATATTAAATGCAAAGACATACAATGTAGAAAGAGACATGGTAATGANCCAACAAAATCTCTTTGAATGCAGGAATTGTGGGACACTCCCTAGTATGGTGTCTTGTTAGTGCACATATCCCACACACTTGTTCTGTGGGAGAACTAACATCAACTTGATGAACTTTTTTCGTCTCTAAGGTCATCATCATCTTTCAAGACATACTTACCCCCTTGGAAAGTAGCTGGTTTGGCTTCAATAGTTATGGGAGAGGCAGTGTTCCACATCTGAGAACTGTCAGATATGGTATCAAAGAAATCGAATGCCTCCTCTGGATTTTTTCCATAAACTCTCCCTAAGCCATCATTTTGACAAATTGACATAGTCTAATGGGCAGGGAGTCATAGAAAAATCCTGCCAAGGTCCAATTCTCAAAAGCATGGTATGGGCAAGACTGGAGTATATCCTTGAATCTCTCCCAACTTTGGTAAAAGGTTTCGCCTTCTTTGATCGAAAAATTTATGATTTTCCTTTTCAATGCATTAGTGCGGTGTAGAGGAAAAAATTTTCTAAAAAATTCATTTTGTAATGCCCTCCAGTCAGGTATTAAAAGAGCTTTTAAAGAATTTAGCCATTGTTTAGCTTTATCCATTAGGGAAAGAGGGAAAAGTTTCATCTTGGCCAGCTCAAAATTGTCTTGAAAAGTTCCACATACTTCCTCAAAATCTTTTACATGCATATATGGGTTTTCTGTTTCGAGTCCACGAAACTGAGGGAGTAGTTGAACTGTCCTCGTCTTTACAGTAAAGGGGGGTGCATCTTCAGGAAAAATAAAACAAGAGGGGACACTATTCCATGCGGGATTCAAGCAATCCCTCAGAGTTTGAATGTTAGATACTTCCCCTTCCCTTATAGGAATTTCGTCTTGTCTCTCACCATTTGACATTTTGCTTTCACAAGAGTCTGCGACTGATCTAGGTGAAAGTGGTTCAGATTGATTCACAGATCCAGAGAATTCCGTTGGCAAATTTTGATAGTGAGGGACATTTTCAGACATAAAAGTCATTAACACAACTTTATTTACAGTAAAGAAAAGTTATACACAAAAATGAGGTCTTTTTACCTTTTATCGTAAAACACCTTTTATGACTACCCGGCAACTGCGCTAAAAACTTGGCTTGATCCGAAATGTGTACGCCTAAGTGCAGGCAGTCAAGCTGTATTAATAATTTGGTGCAGTTCGGAGTCGAATCCACAGGGAGCTATGATTGGTGTTTTGAAGCAAGCAGTAATAGAGACCAAGTGACTTTTGGAAATTTCGCGTTTTTGGAATGGTGGGGTTTTCTTGATTAGAATAGAAAATTATTTTCAAGAGTTTTCTAGAGAAAGTATAAGATTCTTAAAATGGAACAACCACTCTTTAGCTTAAGGATCAGGGCATATAATAGAGTATCCATTTTGTTCTGTTTGTGCTTTATAACTCAATTAACTCTCATGTCAATAGCAAGTTAATCGGAAGATAAAAATAGACTGTGAGAATTAAGCACATGATTCCGATGCCTTTCTAGAAGTTTACAAGAATTGTCTATGCCGAGACTAAACCCGTCTACAAACAAGAAAGTGTTTCTACAAGGCATCCAACAATGACATTAACGATCCATTCTTGGAATAAAGCGCAATAATAGTAGGGATTGAAAGATTATCATGAAGAGCTAGCCGGGGTACTTGCATTGAACCAATAGATCTTTCTATGCAGGAGTCATCCGTATCATAGATTGAGCCATTGGTTATACAAAGTACCTAAACTTTACTAGATGCATGCAATCGTTCAATGAACAAGTGGAGTATAAAGCAATAAAGCATGAAGAAGTGGCACAAACATAACTTTCGGATACTCTTTACATATTCATTATCTCTTACTAAAGAGTGAATGAGGAACTACTCACTTTTCATGGCCTTGGCAAAGCTAGAAAAGTGAGTGTTACTCATCCCTCTAAGTAGAGACGTTACTAAGTAAAGCAATTTAACAAAGAGTTTTTCTTCAATAAAGAATAAGTGAATCACTTTCCACCCTTCACGGCTTTGGTACAGCTCTAGAAAAGTGGAAGAGTTTCACTCTTCTAAGAAAGAAGGATGCTTAAGCAATGGAAGTGAAATACATGAACAAGAAAAGTAGAAGAAAGCTAGTTACTTTTGGAGGGTTTCCACCCCAACCAAAAGATGAACTACCTCTCTTGATACTTTGTAGGTAAAAGCAAGTACAACTACAAGGGGAGTCTAAGCCTCCATCATGGTTGTCACAACATGAATGTAAAGACTTACCATAAGTAAATGAAAGACTTCAACTACAAGGGGAGTCTAAGCCTCCAACATGGTTGATATAAATGGAAAATGAAAGCATAAACATGAAGTATTCAGCAACTAGATTACTAAATACTCTTACAAGAATAAAGATTGCTCCCCTATTTACTCTACAATAGGAAGAATGCCCTTTTAAGCTCCCAACAAGGTAGTATTTATAGGCAAGGAAGGGAAGGGGGGTAGGAGATAGGTGAGGATGAGTGAATTGTGTATTTCGCCCATGGGAGTCAACTATTCAGTAGGCAGTTTGCAGGGGGACGTTCGAACGTTATCTGGGGTTCGAACGTCAAGTCTTCCTTTGCTTTGAAGGTGTTCAAACGTTATCTTTTTTCCACTCAAGTGGCCTATGGTCACTGTCTTGGTCTCTAACTTACTCACTTCCACACGCCTTGACATCATTGATTGTACACTCAGCAACCCCTTAGTCACTCAAGAAAACGTTCGAACGTTGTACTCAAGTACTTTTGGTTCTTCTTTCTTACTGCAACATGCCAGGTTCTAGTGGTGTAGTCTTTTCAGGATTCCAGAGGACGTTCAAATGTGGAGTGGCGTTCGAACGTGGTACTCAAGTACCTCAGCATTTCCCTTTGTTGACTGCAACACGCCATGTCTCAGCAGCTGGTCTTGGCAGGGTTTCAGATGACGTTCGAACGTTGGTTGACATTCGAACGTCGTTTCTTTGTTCTAACCTTTTGCATTTTTGCTCCCTTTTATGCTAGTGTTACATTCAAGTGTGATTTTTGTTGTTCTTGGGCCTTTGTTCACTTTAGGACCTAAAATGTCATTACTTAAACTCCGTCAAAGCACAATTAGTCCAAAAAGGCATAGTAAAATTTGTTAATTTTACGCACGAATCAACAACCCTATGGCATTGGTCAATTTTGTGATTTGAATTCTAATGTCAATAAAAGAGGCGGCAGTTTGATTGTTGATGGTGGTTTGGCTATGGATGAATTGGTGCACCACATCCTCCAAATTTCTTTTATAAGGTTGTGGTAGGTGGGTGGGTTGGATGGTCCTTGTTGACCAAAACTTTGTGAAGGCGGGTTTTGTGAAATGCCCTTATGGACTTGACCGGGGGTATTGGGAGCTAGATGAAGCACCTTGACCATGGTATTGCTTTTGCTTGAAAGGCATGGGAGGTGAATATGAACTAGACCCATGAGGAGTGGGATTCTCATTCTTCCAACTGAAGTTTGGGTGATTACTCTAACCCGGATTGTATGTATTAGAGTGTGGGAAGAATGATTTCCTACTTTGATTGAAGGAAATGACTTGCTCATGGTACACATCTTTAAGTGCCAAAATGTTGGGGCATTCCAAAATGGAATGCTCAACACTCTCACAAATAGAGAAAAATTTCTCGGTCTTGGAAATGTTGGACACCTCATGTCTCCTATTGACTTCAAAAATCTCCAGTTTCAAAGACAATTTGGTGATTTTGGAAAGCAAGTCTTCCCAATCCTTTAAATCGTACATTCTTCCCCCCGCTTGGTTGATTACTACCCAAAGAAGGCCTCAGTACATTGATGGGATTCGTAATATCCCAAGATTGTGCATTCTATGCCAATGTATTGAAGTATTCTAGAGCTTCATCGGGATCCTTGTTTAAAAACTCCTCATTGCTCATCATGTCTATGAACTATCAATCGCCTGGTGTAATCCATTTATAAAAGAAACTCACCAATAGCCATGGTTCAAAACTATGATATGGAATGGATTGTAGCAATTCCTTGTAGCGATCCCAACATTGATAAAATTGCTCATAGGGCTTTTTCGAAAAATTTTGAATTTGCTTTGTAAGAGCGGTGGGCCTGGGCACCGGAATTTTTTTTTTCAAAAACTCAGAAATCATTTGTGCCCAAGAGCTTATTGATCGAGGCTTCAAGGAATTCAACCACATTTTTGGCTTTGTCTTTAAGAGAAAAGGGGAACAATTTCATGTGAGCTATGTCTTTCATGGCATGATTAGTGAGGAAGGTTGCAACTATTTCCTCAAACTCCTTAATGTGCAAATAAGGATTCTCCCTTTCAATTCCATGGAATTGAGGAAGTAGTTGCAACATTCCAGTTTAACTAGGAAGGCATGAGCTTGGACTAGTAAAATAATGCATGAGGGAGTGGTGCTACGAGTGGGTTGGAGATAATCCTGCATTGATCTTGCCGGAGGATCAATTAGGATATGGTTTTCCTCATTCCTAGGAGGGGAAAAATTCATTTGGGGGTTTGGCATTCTAGGGTTTTTCATTCCCCCATCCCTTCGAGCATTAGCTTCCTTATCCTCGAAATTATTACCGATATGCTTGGGTGGGTCTTGATTTGGATTCATGTTGGGTCCTAGGGATCTTCTGACCAATATATTTTGATCGTCCCATCCCCACATGAAAAATAGATAACTACAAATGAAAGGAAAAGTAACAAAAAATATGTACAAGGAGCAACGTACCTCAGCCCGCTATGAAAATCATGAGACTTACCTCCGTCGTCTAAAAATCACCTTCTAATTCAACACTTTGCCTTCCCCGGGAACATCGTAAAAAATACTTGATGGTGGTCACCCTAATCTCCAAACACTAACCTGAACCAAGTGTATAATGCTTATAATGATAGGTGAGTGTCACTCTCCCTCGATTTTGGTGCTAGAAATGGGAAAAATGTGTGTGCGTGCAAAAGTGCTCTTTAAGCGAAGAGAGACTTTTAAGTGTCGTGTTTTACTTGGAATTAACTATTCCAAGGTTGTCTCCTTAGGGAAGGAAGGTTGAATTGTGTGAAGGTGATTTTTGTGAAAACAAAAAAGTGTAAAATCTGGTGAATTGGTGTTTGGGTTAGTAAAGTCTTTGCTAAAAATGTAATGGAAACAAGGTTGGCTAATCCGAAGAGGTCATTCCAATGCGAATGCCAAATCAATTCAAAACACTCTTCCAATGGTGCCTAGGTGTTCGATTGATTCGTAGGAATTGAGGGACTAAAATGGAGGTGTAGGCTCAAGCATACCCCGTGACAAGTCTACGGTATATCAAGAGCTCACAACCACGTCCGCACTCAACCTAGTCAAAACCAAACACATTACACTACAAGGGAGAATGGAGGAGAGTTGATTTATCATACCTAAGAGGAAATCTCCCTTGGATTAGCCAACATAAAGCTTAGCTACTCATATTAAATGCAAAGACATACAATGTAGAAAGAGACATGGTAATGAAATGGAGATTAAAACTTGTATTAAAAACCCAATTGGAGATTAAAACTTGTATTAATATAAAGAGAAGTTAACTACAAAGTTAAGTGCATTTAAAAATCCATTTGGAAAGCTTGAGAAGAAAAGCTTAAATATAGCAATGGTAGATTCAAAGATGCATGAATAAACTTGCAATGCACTTTAAATAAATGACATTAAAGTGCATTAAATGAGGATTGCAAAAGTCTTACAGCATACTACAAGTGAAATGTGTAAGAAAATGCAAAAAACCAATCTTTCTCTCTCTAAACTATGTCTTCTTCGTTGAGCTTATCTCTCTAAAATGCTGAATAAATGGTCTACAATGGTGCAACTCCCTTGCATTTTTGTCCATGAGGCTCCTATAGCTTGTGTGTGCAGGCCTCCCATCAATGGGAAGTGAGTTAATGGCTTGGACAGGCTAGGACAAGTCTAGCCTGCTCTCTAGGCTTTCTCCTTCTCTCTATTACTCATAAATGCATTGACCCCCAAAGTCCAAACCTACGTGTAGGGAGGCATGCTAAGATGTGCAACATATCAGGGATATGTGGGAGAAGAAATGGTGGGACCCCCCAAGTGACAGAGCTTGAGATACAAAATCTGGTATTTTTTCAATAAAACCTTCCGGAAGGTCAAAGAAAAACCCTCTAGAAGGTTTTGGCAGGGGCAGAGGTAAAAGTTGTCTAGTAAGCAAAACCTTCCAAAAGGTTTGTGGTAGTTCCAACTCCAGTGCGCAAAACCTTCTGAAAGGTTTGAGGTAGATCCAACTCCAATGTGCAAACCTTCTGGAAGGTCTATGACCAAACCTTCCAGAAGGTTTTCTCCTGATTTGCCTTTTTCTTGATTTCTTTACTTTCTAAGCATCCCGTTAAGTCACCCCCAATCTCCATTGACTTTAAGCAGTATGATGGGGCCTTAACTCAAGCCATATCCAACTTTTTACGTACAATCACACAACAACTTCATTAATTATTTGATTAATTGTATTTCTTCCCATTTCCACCACAAAAGCAAGTATAAAAGGGTATAAATGCATACATAATGTGCAACATTTTGTGCTAATCACTAATCCAAGAGGGATTTCCTCTTGAGTTTGTGAAATCAACTGTCTTTCATTCTTTCTTGTAGTGTAAAGTATTTGGTTTGACTAGGTTAAGTGTGGACGTAGTTGTGGAATTTTGTTATGCCGTAGACTTGTCATGGGGTATGCTTTTGCCCAACACAACTACATTAGTCCCTCACTTCCCATGAATTAATCAAATTTTGAGACATGATTGGTTAAATGAAATGAGTCAATTTGGCATACCCATTGGAATGAACTCTATGGATTAGCCAATCATCTTTTTACTTGCATATTTCTCAAAACACAACTCACCAAACTTCAAATCACAAGATTTTCCAATTTTCATTTTTTTCACAAATCACTCTTCAAACAACAAACCTCGTCTTCCCTGAGGAGATGACCTTGGAATACTCATTCTAAGCAAAACACAACATTGTAAGTCTCTCTATGCTTGAGGAACACTTTTGCATACACACATTTTTGTTCATTCACACATAATTTTTCTCACTTCTTACATTGAACTCGAGGGAGAATGACACTCGTCATACACTATAAGCCATCTATACACATAGTCGTCGAGTTGGAGGTCGGGAAAACCATTAAGCAATCTTCCAATCATAATCAAGCTCATAGGGATTGGTGGCCTCCCCTTAAGTGTGGGAGTGAAGAAATCCAACCCACATGGATGAATCAGAGCTTGAGAACTGTGTGTTATGGGCGTAGGGTTGTACATAGCTTGGAGTGGAGTCATGGGCCTAGTAGAAGAGTCCTTCAGAATTTTAGGCCATTTTGTATCTATTTTGAACTCTATCGGCATGTACTCCAGTTTTGAAAGTAATTAGTGAAATACCACAGAGCCCAAGTTTATTTCGTTAATTGCATTGTGATTTTTGTATTTTGAATGTTGGATGAATTACTTGTGTAAATGGATAATTTCTTACTTGTTGGTTTGAAAATAAACTTTGCTAGCAACTAGCAAAGCACAAGTTTGGGGGGGGGGGAGGGTGTGATTAGCGCAAAACATTGCATATCATATGTACATTTACATCCCTTGTATACTTTTGCGGTTAAAATGAGCAGAATTGCAATGTTTGAGCTATTAATGGAGTTTCAGTATGTTTACATGTAAAGCTATTTAAATGGTGCTTGTTAGGCCCTATCCTGGTGTTTGAGATGATTGGAGATGAGATGGTGGCTTAACGATCGCTTGAAAGGTGGAGGAACCAAGAAATCAATAAAACAAGGGAAAACCTATCGGTAGGTTTTGGCTACTGGACTTGCACCTACCGATAGCTTTTGCTCACTGGAGTAAAACCTACTGGTAGGTTTGGCTACTGGACCTGCACCTACTGCAAACCTACCAATAGTTTTTGCTTACTAGAGTAAAACCTACCTGGTAGGTTTCCATCGATCTACCAATAGGTTTTACTTAAATGTGCCAGAATCTGTAAATCAAACTCTGGGGTTCCACCTTTGGGTCTTCCACTTGTCCCTGACACTCCTTACACACAAGATATCCCCTCCTCAACACTAGCTTGTACTTTGGAGGCTTGGACATAAAAAAGGAGAGAGAGAATGGGTGAAGCCTTGGAGTGCAGGCTAGGCTTGTGGTAGCTTACCAATTCCATCCTTTCTGCCCCTATTGATGGGAGGTCCATCACACAGACCCTAGAGGCTCCATTGACGTTTTTGGCAAGCTCCATTCTCCATTATTGATACACATTGCAATATAGAGAGAGAAGATTCAAGGAAGAAGATGAAGTCCTAGAGAGAGAAGTTGATATTTTTGCATTTTCTTCCATCCTTTCANTGTGTATTTCGCCCATGGGAGTCAACTATTCAGTAGGCAGTTTGCAGGGGGACGTTCGAACGTTATCTGGGGTTCGAACGTCAAGTCTTCCTTTGCTTTGAAGGTGTTCAAACGTTATCTTTTTTCCACTCAAGTGGCCTATGGTCACTGTCTTGGTCTCTAACTTACTCACTTCCACACGCCTTGACATCATTGATTGTACACTCAGCAACCCCTTAGTCACTCAAGAAAACGTTCGAACGTTGTACTCAAGTACTTTTGGTTCTTCTTTCTTACTGCAACATGCCAGGTTCTAGTGGTGTAGTCTTTTCAGGATTCCAGAGGACGTTCAAATGTGGAGTGGCGTTCGAACGTGGTACTCAAGTACCTCAGCATTTCCCTTTGTTGACTGCAACACGCCATGTCTCAGCAGCTGGTCTTGGCAGGGTTTCAGATGACGTTCGAACGTTGGTTGACATTCGAACGTCGTTTCTTTGTTCTAACCTTTTGCATTTTTGCTCCCTTTTATGCTAGTGTTACATTCAAGTGTGATTTTTGTTGTTCTTGGGCCTTTGTTCACTTTAGGACCTAAAATGTCATTACTTAAACTCCGTCAAAGCACAATTAGTCCAAAAAGGCATAGTAAAATTTGTTAATTTTACGCACGAATCAACGACCCTATGGCATTGGTCAATTTTGTGATTTGAATTCTAATGTCAATAAAAGAGGCGGCAGTTTGATTGTTGATGGTGGTTTGGCTATGGATGAATTGGTGCACCACATCCTCCAAATTTCTTTTATAAGGTTGTGGTAGGTGGGTGGGTTGGATGGTCCTTGTTGACCAAAACTTTGTGAAGGCGGGTTTTGTGAAATGCCCTTATAGACTTGACCGGGGATATTGGGAGCTAGATGAAGCACCTTGACCATGGTATTGCTTTTGCTTGAAAGGCATGGGAGGTGAATATGAACTAGACCCATGAGGAGTGGGATTCTCATTCTTCCAACTGAAGTTTGGGTGATTACTCTAACCCGGATTGTATGTATTAGAGTGTGGGAAGAATGATTTCCTACTTTGATTGAAGGAAATGACTTGCTCATGGTACACATCTTTAAGTGCCAAAATGTTGGGGCATTCCAAAATGGAATGCTCAACACTCTCACAAATAGAGAAAAATTTCTCGGTCTTGGAAATGTTGGACACCTCATGTCTCCTATTGACTTCAAAAATCTCCACTTTCAAAGACAATTTGGTGATTTTGGAAAGCAAGTCTTCCCGATCCTTTAAATCGTACATTCTTCCCCCCGCTTGGTTGATTACTACCCAAAGAAGGCCTAAGTACATTGATGGGATTCGTAATATCCCAAGATTGTGCATTCTATGCCAATGTATTGAAGTATTCTAGAGCTTCATCGGGATCCTTGTTTAAAAACTCCTCATTGCTCATCATGTCTATGAACTATCAATCGCCTGGTGTAATCCATTTATAAAAGAAACTCACCAATAGCCATGGTTCAAAACTATGATATGGAATGGATTGTAGCAATTCCTTGTAGCGATCCCAACATTGATAAAATTGCTCATAGGGCTTTTTCGAAAAATTTTGAATTTGCTTTGTAAGAGCGGTGGGCCTGGGCACCGGAATTTTTTTTTTCAAAAACTCAGAAATCATTTGTGCCCAAGAGCTTATTGATCGAGGCTTCAAGGAATTCAACCACATTTTTGGCTTTGTCTTTAAGAGAAAAGGGGAACAATTTCATGTGAGCTATGTCTTTCATGGCATGATTAGTGAGGAAGGTTGCAACTATTTCCTCAAACTCCTTAATGTGCAAATAAGGATTCTCCCTTTCAATTCCATGGAATTGAGGAAGTAGTTGCAACATTCCAGTTTAACTAGGAAGGCATGAGCTTGGACTAGTAAAATAATGCATGAGGGAGTGGTGCTACGAGTGGGTTGGAGATAATCCTGCATTGATCTTGCCGGAGGATCAATTAGGATATGGTTTTCCTCATTCCTAGGAGGGGAAAAATTCATTTGGGGGTTTGGCATTCTAGGGTTTTTCATTCCCCCATCCCTTCGAGCATTAGCTTCCTTATCCTCGAAATTATTACCGATATGCTTGGGTGGGTCTTGATTTGGATTCATGTTGGGTCCTAGGGATCTTCTGACCAATATATTTTGATCGTCCCATCCCCACATGAAAAATAGATAACTACAAATGAAAGGAAAAGTAACAAAAAATATGTACAAGGAGCAACGTACCTCAGCCCGCTATGAAAATCATGAGACTTACCTCCGTCGTCTAAAAATCACCTTCTAATTCAACACTTTGCCTTCCCCGGCAACATCGTAAAAAATACTTGATGGTGGTCACCCTAATCTCCAAACACTAACCTGAACCAAGTGTATAATGCTTATAATGATAGGTGAGTGTCACTCTCCCTCGATTTTGGTGCTAGAAATGGGAAAAATGTGTGTGCGTGCAAAAGTGCTCTTTAAGCGAAGAGAGACTTTTAAGTGTCGTGTTTTACTTGGAATTAACTATTCCAAGGTTGTCTCCTTAGGGAAGGAAGGTTGAATTGTGTGAAGGTGATTTTTTGTGAAAACAAAAAAGTGTAAAATCTTGTGAATTGGTGTTTGGGTTAGTAAAGTCTTTGCTAAAAATGTAATGGAAACAAGGTTGGCTAATCCGAAGAGGTCATTCCAATGCGAATGCCAAATCAATTCAAAACACTCTTCCAATGGTGCCTAGGTGTTCGATTGATTCGTAGGAATTGAGGGACTAAAATGGAGGTGTAGGCTCAAGCATACCCCGTGACAAGTCTACGGTATATCAAGAGCTCACAACCACGTCCGCACTCAACCTAGTCAAAACCAAACACATTACACTACAAGGGAGAATGGAGGAGAGTTGATTTATCATACCTAAGAGGAAATCTCCCTTGGATTAGCCAACATAAAGCTTAGCTACTCATATTAAATGCAAAGACATACAATGTAGAAAGAGACATGGTAATGAAATGGAGATTAAAACTTGTATTAAAAACCCAATTGGAGATTAAAACTTGTATTAATATAAAGAGAAGTTAACTACAAAGTTAAGTGCATTTAAAAATCCATTTGGAAAGCTTGAGAAGAAAAGCTTAAATATAGCAATGGTAGATTCAAAGATGCATGAATAAACTTGCAATGCACTTTAAATAAATGACATTAAAGTGCATTAAATGAGGATTGCAAAAGTCTTACAGCATACTACAAGTGAAATGTGTAAGAAAATGCAAAAAACCAATCTTTCTCTCTCTAAACTATGTCTTCTTCGTTGAGCTTATCTCTCTAAAATGCTGAATAAATGGTCTACAATGGTGCAACTCCCTTGCATTTTTGTCCATGAGGCTCCTATAGCTTGTGTGTGCAGGCCTCCCATCAATGGGAAGTGAGTTAATGGCTTGGACAGGCTAGGACAAGTCTAGCCTGCTCTCTAGGCTTTCTCCTTCTCTCTATTACTCATAAATGCATTGACCCCCAAAGTCCAAACCTACGTGTAGGGAGGCATGCTAAGATGTGCAACATATCAGGGATATGTGGGAGAAGAAATGGTGGGACCCCCCAAGTGACAGAGCTTGAGATACAAAATCTGGTATTTTTTCAATAAAACCTTCCGGAAGGTCAAAGAAAAACCCTCTAGAAGGTTTTGGCAGGGGCAGAGGTAAAAGTTGTCTAGTAAGCAAAACCTTCCAAAAGGTTTGTGGTAGTTCCAACTCCAGTGCGCAAAACCTTCTGAAAGGTTTGAGGTAGATCCAACTCCAATGTGCAAACCTTCTGGAAGGTCTATGACCAAACCTTCCAGAAGGTTTTCTCCTGATTTGCCTTTTTCTTGATTTCTTTACTTTCCAAGCATCCCGTTAAGTCACCCCCAATCTCCATTGACTTTAAGCAGTATGATGGGGCCTTAACTCAAGCCATATCCAACTTTTTACGTACAATCACACAACAACTTCATTAATTATTTGATTAATTGTATTTCTTCCCATTTCCACCACAAAAGCAAGTATAAAAGGGTATAAATGCATACATAATGTGCAACATTTTGTGCTAATCACTAATCCAAGAGGGATTTCCTCTTGAGTTTGTGAAATCAACTGTCTTTCATTCTTTCTCGTAGTGTAAAGTATTTGGTTTGACTAGGTTAAGTGTGGACGTAGTTGTGGAATTTTGTTATGCCGTAGACTTGTCATGGGGTATGCTTTTGCCCAACACAACTACATTAGTCCCTCACTTCCCATGAATTAATCAAATTTTGAGACATGATTGGTTAAATGAAATGAGTCAATTTGGCATACCCATTGGAATGAACTCTATGGATTAGCCAATCATCTTTTTACTTGCATATTTCTCAAAACACAACTCACCAAACTTCAAATCACAAGATTTTCCAATTTTCATTTTTTTCACAAATCACTCTTCAAACAACAAACCTCGTCTTCCCTGAGGAGATGACCTTGGAATACTCATTCTAAGCAAAACACAACATTGTAAGTCTCTCTATGCTTGAGGAACACTTTTGCATACACACATTTTTGTTCATTCACACATAATTTTTCTCACTTCTTACATTGAACTCGAGGGAGAATGACACTCGTCATACACTATAAGCCATCTATACACATAGTCGTCGAGTTGGAGGTCGGGAAAACCATTAAGCAATCTTCCAATCATAATCAAGCTCATAGGGATTGGTGGCCTCCCCTTAAGTGTGGGAGTGAAGAAATCCAACCCACATGGATGAATCAGAGCTTGAGAACTGTGTATTATGGGCGTAGGGTTGTACATAGCTTGGAGTGGAGTCATGGGCCTAGTAGAAGAGTCCTTCAGAATTTTAGGCCATTTTGTATCTATTTTGAACTCTATCGGCATGTACTCCAGTTTTGAAAGTAATTAGTGAAATACCACAGAGCCCAAGTTTATTTCGTTAATTGCATTGTGATTTTTGTATTTTGAATGTTGGATGAATTACTTGTGTAAATGGATAATTTCTTACTTGTTGGTTTGAAAATAAACTTTGCCAGCAACTAGCAAAGCACAAGTTTGGGGGGGGGGGAGGGTGTGATTAGCGCAAAACATTGCATATCATATGTACATTTACATCCCTTGTATACTTTTGCGGTTAAAATGAGCAGAATTGCAATGTTTGAGCTATTAATGGAGTTTCAGTATGTTTACATGTAAAGCTGTTTAAATGGTGCTTGTTAGGCCCTATCCTGGTGTTTGAGATGATTGGAGATGAGATGGTGGCTTAACGATCGCTTGAAAGGTGGAGGAACCAAGAAATCAATAAAACAAGGGAAAACCTATCGGTAGGTTTTGGCTACTGGACTTGCACCTACCGATAGCTTTTGCTCACTGGAGTAAAACCTACTGGTAGGTTTGGCTACTGGACCTGCACCTACTGCAAACCTACCAATAGTTTTTGCTTACTAGAGTAAAACCTACCTGGTAGGTTTCCATCGATCTACCAATAGGTTTTACTTAAATGTGCCAGAATCTGTAAATCAAACTCTAGGGTTCCACCTTTGGGTCTTCCACTTGTCCCTGACACTCCTTACACACAAGATATCCCCTCCTCAACACTAGCTTGTACTTTGGAGGCTTGGACATAAAAAAGGAGAGAGAGAATGGGTGAAGCCTTGGAGTGCAGGCTAGGCTTGTGGTAGCTTACCAATTCCATCCTTTCTGCCCCTATTGATGGGAGGTCCATCACACAGACCCTAGAGGCTCCATTGACGTTTTTGGCAAGCTCCATTCTCCATTATTGATACACATTGCAATATAGAGAGAGAAGATTCAAGGAAGAAGATGAAGTCCTAGAGAGAGAAGTTGATATTTTTGCATTTTCTTCCATCCTTTCACTTGTAATTTCTTGTAAGACTTGTTTAGGCTTCATTCAATGTATTTAACGTCATTTATTACAAGCACATTTCAAGTTTAGTCTTACAATTTGGATTTCACCGTTAATGCATTCAAGTTCTTCATTTTCAAGCTTTAAAATAGGTATTGCATATATTTTCTTAATAGTTTATGTTTTCTTGCATTAAGTTAAGTTCCAATCTTCATTTTTTTATTATGTCACTCTACATTATGCATGTTTTTTCCTTTTAGTATGAGTAGCTAAATTTTATGTTGGCTAATCCAAGGGAGAACTCCTCTTGGGATTGCCATTTCAACTCTCTTTCTTTCCTCCTCGCAGTGGATGTTGATTCAGTTTGACTAGGTTGAGTGTGGACGTGGTTGTGAGTTCTTGATACACCGTAGACTTGTCACGAGGTATGTTTGNATTGCCATTTCAATTCTCTTTCTTTCCTCCTCGCAGTGTATGTTGATTCAGTTTGACTAGGTTGAGTGTGGACGTGGTTGTGAGTTCTTGATACACCGTAGACTTGTCACGAGGTATGTTTGAATCTTCACATCCATTTTAGTCCTGCGTTTCCTACAAATCAATCGAACATCTAGGCACCATTGGTGGAAGGTCTCAAGTTGATTTGACATTCCCATTGGAATAACCCCCTTGAATTAGCCAATCCTTGTTCCATTTCACTTTAAGCAAGAACACAATCACCAAAACTCAAACTTAAAGATTTTTATAGTTTACCCTTTTTCACCAAAATCACCTTCAACAGGATTCAACTTCTTCCCTGAGGAGACGACCTTGGGAATACGATTTCCATGTAAAAAATGACACTCGAAAGTCTCCTTGTGCTTGGGGAGCACTTTTGTTCACACACACACATTTCATTCCACACACCCGTTTTCCTTATTTCTTGCATTGAACCCGAGTCAGAGTGACACTCACCCACATACACATTGAGGGTTCATGTGCGAAGCTTAGGATACAACAAAAGGTAAACCAAGAAAGCACAAGATGATTGATGAGCACAAAATATTACATATTTAAAGACCTAATTCCATGCTTTCCAACTTAACTTTTCATTTAATTACTTAGATTTAGTTTAAGTTTTGAATTATGTGAAAATTTTGATGTTGCAGGGAATTATAGCGTAAATGATGGATTTTAGAGCCCTGCAACTAAGTGTCAATTTGTGGTGAAGAGATGGGCACATTAAATGAGGATTGGGAGGCTTGAAAGGTAAATAAACCAAGAAAAATGGATTTTGGATGAAAACCTCCGGAAGGATTGCCCATACACATTCCGGAAGGTTTTGCGCACTGGTTTCCCATGGTTTTAACAGAGTACCGCTGTTTTTCCTATTGTTGACCATGATCTACTTCGCATCTGAAACAATTCAAAACATAATAGTTGTAGATATGGATGCCTTCTATATTGTGTCAAAATGTAAGCTCAATCCAACGGTTGGATCAAAGGTTATGAAAATTTNATTTTTCCTATTGTTGACCATGATCTACTTCGCATCTGAAACAATTCAAAACATAATAGTTGTAGATATGGACGCCTTCTATATTGTGTCAAAATGTAAGCTCAATCCAACGGTTGGATCAAAGGTTATGAAAATTTTACTAAAAGTGGTTCTGAGCTATCACCTTCCGGAAGGTTCTGCCNAGTTTTGGATTTCTCCAAAATTACGGTTTTGCCACTAAAAATCTCTAATTTGATCCATATGACTACCCTAAGGTTTGTCGACGTTTTGGATTCATTTTTAATGTTATTTTAACCTAAAAACATTTATTTNTGAAAATTTTACTAAAAGTGGTTCTGAGCTATCACCTTCCGGAAGGTTCTGCCTACAGGAATCGACCTTCCGGAAGGTTTACAAAAACCTTCTGAAAGGTTTTGCCCAGAACNATTTTACCCATCCGAATTGGCTATTAATGAAGTTTTACGATGTTTGTAAATAAAAGGTGATAAATTGTGTTTCTTAAAGCCTTTAATACTTATTTGAAGCCTAAAAGTACTCATTATTCTTATATTCTGATTTAGGATGCAAATGGAGACATTAAATGCAAAANCTTCCACTTATCCCCTAACATCCCTTACACATCTACATGTCTCCCAACACCTTTGCTTGGACATTGGAGGCATTGGCATTAATGAGGATGGGAGAGAAGGGGGCTGCTAGAGGAGTTGTAGGCTAGTCTTCTCCTAGCTTGCCAAGCCAATCAACTCATCTCCCATTGATGGGAGGCCTGCACACAAGCTATGGGGAGCCTCATGGACGAAATTTGCATCCTCTCTCACGATATATTCAACATTCTACAACATTTTGGTGGGGGGCTACCTAAGCTTAGGAGTAGTCTTAGCTCAATGAAGAAGATGATGGATAGTAGAAATAGGAACCTTATGTTCTAGCATTTTCTTCTCCATTTCTATTGTAGTAAGCCTTAATACTCTTGTAATCTTCATTCCTTGCACTTTAATCTTAGCTATTTCAAGTTTATTCCAAGTTTATTCCAAGTTCAGTTACATGTTCTTCAATCCACCATTGTTGTTTTCAAGTTTTATTCGTTTTCATGCTTTAAAATGGGTATTGAATATTTTCCTTCATAGTTTACGATTTCTTGTATTGAGTTAACTTTTAATCTTCATTTCTTTTACATGTCTCTTTACATTGTGCTTGTCCTTCCTTTAGTTATGAGTAGCTAGATTTTAAGTTGGCTAATCCAAGGGAGACCTCCTCTTGGGTATTCCATTTCAACTCTTTTTCTTTCCTCCTCTCGGTGTACGATGGTTCAGTTTGACTGGGTTGATGGTGGATGAGATGGTGAGTCTTTCATATCCCGTAGGCCTGGTTACGATTTATACTTAGATACTCATTCCATCTCGTCCCTAGCTTCCCACGAATCAATCGTTCATCTGTGCACCATTGGAGGAAGGTTTCGAGTTGAGTTAGGATTCCCATTGGAATGACCCATTTGGATTAGCCAGCACTTGTTTTCCTTTCATTTTCACCAAAAACAAAATGAAAAAAACTCAAACTCAAACTCAAAGATTTTTACACTTTTCCTTTTTGCACAAAATTACCTTCACATAATTCCCTTCCTTCCATGAGGAGACGACCTTGGAATACTTTTCCAAGTAAAACACGACACTTAAAATACTCTCTACGCTTCAAGAGCCCTTTTGTACTGACACACATTCATTTTGTTCATTCCATTCCATCCACCATTTGGTTGCCCCATCTCTTGCATCATTCCGAGGGAGAGTGTAACGCCCCAAAACACACCCTGGACGGCATTGTATTCTAAAACCATTCATATCATAAGAGCACTAATATAATCCCTTAAGAAACAAGACTTCATTTGTCATCCACGAATATTTACAATATTATCCAAAAGAATAAGCCCAAGTCATGGCTATTACATCTCAAAAATTAATTAAAGAAACGCAGTGGAATAAACACAAGAAGCTAGACTACACAATGTTCCAAAAGAATGTCCTAGTCTAGTACAAAAGGAAAGGAGGTCGCTCTATGCATCCACCTCAGGATCCACACTCCCGTCCAGTGGAGTCTCCTAAGTAGCGGGCTCCTCGACCCTTATGTCCTCCTCCTCAAGCGGGTAATCTGAAAAATGTTAGCGATAGGGGGTGAGCACGAAGCTCTGTAGAAAAATTCTCCCAAACCCATACAAGGTTTAGAAAATCATTTAAAATGGTCGGTCTCAATTTTAACATAACATAGATACATAATTTGAAATAAAGCAGTGACATTTAAAAAGGATATCAAGTTTATTAAAAAACATTACTTAAATGAATAAACGAGCACCACATACAAATAATAACCATTAATTGCCATAACCAATTCCCAACAATTCTTTCGGTAGGTGGCATACTTTGTGGTAA
>CAUOFW020002558.1:102387-215781 GCA_963454935.2 Ilex paraguariensis
AATCTCTAATTTGATCCATATGACTACCCTAAGGTTTGTCGACGTTTTGGATTCATTTTTAATGTTATTTTAACCTAAAAACATTTATTTTTCTGATTTATCTCAAAATTCAAGTCAACGTACACCCGAAACACTAAAGTTTCTATTTTACCCATCCGAATTGGCTATTAATGAAGTTTTACGATGTTTGTAAATAAAAGGTGATAAATTGTGTTTCTTAAAGCCTTTAATACTTATTTGAAGCCTAAAAGTACTCATTATTCTTATATTCTGATTTAGGATGCAAATGGAGACATTAAATGCAAAATGAAGCTAATTGGACTATTTCGACATCGTTTCGTTCTCTGAGCATAACTCTCTCATCTAAGCTCCGATTGAGATGATACAGGATGCTATGGAATGATACGAAAGATCTCTAAAACTTTCATGTTTTGAGTTTTGAGAGATATTGACTGCATCAAGGTCTAAATCAAGCTTGAAGTTGTAGCAGTGCACTGTTCACAACCTGTCTTCGTCCCTTTTCCGTTTCCAATCCATTCCTAAGCCAACCAAATCCATACCAAACCTCTACAACACATATTTCTACACCAAACCTATTTAATACAAGTTATAGGACCTAAAATTTCATATTTTGACTTATTAAAACCAAATTTCAACTATTATTTTTACTAACATTTTAAATCTCTACTTTTCCAATCTACCAAATTCAAACACACATCACTACATATATCCACATTTTTTTTTAACCACAATTATTTACTATATATCTATATACATATATAAAAGAAAATGCGGGGGTGTTACAGAGAGTGACACTCCCTTATACACACAAGCCATAGACACATTAAGGGATGATGTTTAGAGGTTAGGAAACAAAAAGAAAAATAACCAAGCATTTTTGGCGCCATTGCCAGGGATGGTTAGGCGTCGATTTCAAAGGTGATTTTGGATGGAATAGGTAAGTCTCGTGATTTTCATCATGGGCCAAGGTATGTCGTCTCTTTTGTAAATAGTTTGTGCATTATGTAATGTCTTGTAATTTTTATGATAATGTATTAAATGCCCCAAATTTTGAAAATGTGTGTGAGATTTGTGATGAGTATGGGCACATCACTAGTGAGTGCCCAATAAATGCCCCTTATTTTGAAACATTTGTGAGATTTTATGGTGAGTATGGACACATCACTAGTGAATGCCCAATAAATGCCCCTTATTTTGAAAATATTTGTGAGATTTGTGGTGAGTATGAACACATCACTAGTGAGTGCCCAATAAATTATCCAGTTCAAGACTTTGCATGCGAAGGTTCAAATTCAGTTTTGTCCTACTTAAATTTTTACCCCAACCATTATGTTGCAATGAGATATTTGATTTATAACTGGGAGGATGAACCTTATAATTTTTCGTCCGATCTCACACCACCAAATGAATTTTCCCACTATCCAATATACGAGGACTCAACTGAACAAGAATTGAAAAATATTTTGTACGTTTTTATGCAATGCCAAATGGAAGTCAATGCCCAAGTAGCCCAACAAATTTATGAAATTAGGGATGAACTTAATACATTGACTAATGCTATAATTGCTATGCATAAAGAACAAAATTTTGAGCATCATCAATGTATTGGGGATGATAATCTCAATGGAATGCATATTGATGTTGAATGTCCCACCACTCTTGATTGTGAAACATTTAATAAGGATATCATCTCAAATGAGGATAATGAGTCCAAGGTCATTTTGCCATCTAATAGTGTGTTGAGATTCACATTTCTCAACTTGGGGAGGGCATTGAAATGGAGTTGAGTGAAGAAACTTTTAAAGAAAAATTNAGGGAATAAACACAAGAAGTTAGACTACACAATGTTCCAAAAGAATGTCCTAGTCTAGTACAAAAGGAAANAATGAGGATAATGAGTCCAAGGTCATTTTGCCATCTAATAGTGTGTTGAGATTCACATTTCTCAACTTGGGGAGGGCATTGAAATGGAGTTGAGTGAAGAAACTTTTAAAGAAAAATTGTGTACTCCATTATTGGAATTGCATAAATTTGACTACACCTTTGTTTGGTTGAGAATTTTTAATAACTATCTTTTGTATTGTTGGAAAGATTGGTTTGGAAGGGCATTTATACACCAAAAAAATTTTAAAATCAAAAAAATCAAGGGGCACAAGCTCATATCCAAATTGAATCCGGATTGACATGAGCCATTTTTGTCTTCCTTTCATGTACATATTAGTTAGACTTATTTTATTGTTATATTTTCCTTCTCTTGATGTTGTAGTGTAGAAGTTGCTTACCTCTCTTTAATTTGGAATCATTACATTTTAAGCATCATCATAGAAAAAATCATTCAATATTATGTGAGAGTCTAAGTTGGGGGGTGTAAACAAACATTTTTGTTTTCTCTTTAATGTGTATACAAAAAAAAAGGGTTGTATCTTATTTCCCATGTTACTTTCATTTTTCTCATTCCATTATTCCTTGTGCATTATGGACAATGCATAGTTCAAGATGAGGGGTGAGGTGCACCATTTACATTTTCCACCATTTTTTGTATAGAATAATGGGAAATGTGAAAATTTTGAACAATTTTTGTGAAAAATATCCAATATTAAACTATATTCCCCTACCCTAATTGTTGTGGGAGTTGTGATAATTTGATCTTCATTTTGAACTTTGAATACATGAACACATTATAGAAGTTTATCCTATTGCTAAGAGTATCACATACTTGTTTGCTTTTGAACTCAACCATAAGTGCACCATGAACTTGTAATTTTGGCAATTTATGGATTGAGTTCACATTTAGTGCTTGACATGAATAGTGGAGATAAGTAAGAACCTATGTGAGCTTTAATGTCAATTCTTGTTTGGAGGGAACTTACATTTACTCAAGGAACAATTTTTCAAATTCCAAATTTGTTCAATAATCTCATTATGCTTGATTTGGTTAGATGCATTTGAGTAGTTGATTGACTTTGTCTTGAAATGCAATGTGCTGCTCCCATGCTTATTTGGAAATGATTTTAGGCCATCTTTGAAATGCTTTGAGCCTTAGCCTTTTTCTTTTGAAATTATATCCCTAGTGCCATGTTTGAGCCTTATTTGAAATTCGTTTCTATGCCACAAATTTGACCAAGCCAATGCAAAATGATATAAATCTACCTCACCTTGGTTGTTCCTAGAGCTGAGTATGAATGATCATAAAAGAGAAGGAAGTATGGCGGAAACTCAACAAAAGGGATGAATGAAGTTGAATTCAAAGAGTTGAACGGAAAAAAAAAATTCAAGAAAAGGAGAAAAAGGGGTGAAAAGAAGAAAAGAGGGACAAAACAAAAAGGAAAATGTTAAGGAAAAGAGAGAAAAAGAAATAAAGAGTGAAGTGATGGTGTTGACTAAAAATCCCATAGAAAGGGAGATCTTTTTGAAATAAATGTCATGCACTCGGAACAACCCTCTTTGTTATCCTATATCCTTTGTTCATTTACCTAGATATCACCCCAAGGCCTCATTACAAACTATAAAAGTCCTAAATGATCTAGAGAAGCATGGGGGATGCATACTTTTAAAAAAAAAAGAGAAGTTGGTTTTGCTATCTAATGCCCTAGCATTCCTTTCATGAGATTATGCCAAGGTTGTTTCATTTTTATGCATACTTCATTTTTGGATTATATGTGAGCATACTTCAATTTGTGCATAATATTCTATCTCACATATACACATGGAGAGCATGCCAAGATAATCATAGTGTGATTCATTGTTGAGAGAAACCCTTGGTGAGTTTTTGCATCAAAGCTGAATATGGATAGCTAAGTGAATGTGGATTCCATTGAGTAAATACTTAAATTACATATTCATTTCACACATACACGAGTTTTGAAAGGAAATGTGTAGGAGTATACTCTAGAATAACATTTAAAGCTATGATGTGTTTCATGTGTAATTAGTTCGGGTGTGTTAAACAAAGTTATTGTTGACATCCCAGTACTAGTTAAGATAAGGGAATATGCTTTAAATATTGGATACTAGGAAAAGAAGTTTGTAGGTACCTTAACTGAAAACCTTCACGAGACAAAACTCATCCACTAGGAATCACCTACGAGTTTAAAGGCTTGTTGTATGTGGTAAATGCAATAGCGGAATTAGTATAGATTTATTTTTGTTCACTTGCTTTTTACATTTAGTTTGCTAGGGACTAGCAAAGCTTAAGTTGGGGCGTGTGATGAGCACAAAATACTGCATATTTAATGACCTCATTCCATGCTTTCTAACTTAACTTTTCATTTAATTACTTAGAGTTAGTTTAAGTTTTGAATAATGTGAAAATTTTGATGTTGCAGGGAATTATAGCATAAATGATGGATTTTAGAGCCCTACAACAAAGTGTGAATGTGTGGTGAAGAGATGGACACATTAAATGAAGATTGGGAGGCTTGGAAGGTGAATAAACCAAGAAAAATGGATTTTGGATAAAAACCTTCCGGAAGGTTTTGCCCACTGGTTTTCCAAGGTTTTGACATAGTACCACTGTGTTTCCTATTTGTGGCCATGATCTACTTCGAATTTGAAAACGTTCAAAACATACAAGTTGTAGCTATGGATGTCTTCTATATTATGTCAAAATTTCAGCTCCATCAAACGGTTGGATCACAAGTTATGGCAATTTTACTAAAAGTGGTCCTGAGTTATCACCTTCCAGAAGGTTCTGCCTATTGGAATCGACCTTCTGGAAGTTTTACAAAAACCTTCCGGAAGGTTTTGCCCAAAATGCCCAGAACACCTGCAACTCATGCTCCACTTTATTGGGAGTCCCACCATTGATTCTCTAACTTGTCCCCTGACATTCCTTACACATCTACATGTCTCCCAACACCCTTGCTTGGACTTTGAAGGCATTAGCATTAATGAGGATGGGAGAGAAGGGGGCTGTTGGAAGAGTTGCAAGCTAGTCTTCTCCTAGCCTACCAAGCCAATCAACTTACCTCTTATGATGGGAGGCCTGCACACAGGCTATAGGGAGCCTCATGGACGAAATTTGCATCCTCTCTCACCATATATTCAATATTCCACAACATTTTGGTGGGGGGATACCTAAGCTTGGGAGTAGTCTTAGCTCAATGAAGAAGGTGATGAATAGTAGAAATAGAAACTTTATGTTCTTGCATTTTCTTCTCCACTTCTGTCGTAGTAAGCTTTAATACTCTTGTAATCTTCATTCCTTGCACTTTAATCTTAGCTATTTCAAGTTGATTCCAAGTTTAGTTACATGTTCTTCAATCCACCATTGTTGCTTTCAAGTTTTCTTCATTTTCATGCTTTAAAATGGGTATTGAATATTTTATTGCATAGTTTACAATTTCTTGTATCGAGTAAAGTTTTAATCTTCATTTCTTTTACAAGTCTCTTTACATTATGCTTGTCTTTCCTTTAGTTATGAGTAGCTAGATTTTAAGTTGGCTAATCCAAGGGAGATCGCCTCTTTGGTATTCCATTTCAACTCTTTTTCTTTCCTCACCTCGGTGTATGATGGCTCAGTTTGATTGGGTTGATAGTGAATGAGATGGCGAGCCTTTGATATCCCGTAGGCCTGGTCACGATTTATGCTTAGATACTCATTCCATCTCGTCCCTAGCCTCCCACGAATCAATCGTTCATCTATGCACCATTGGAGGAAGGTTTCGAGTTGAATTGGGATTCCCATTGGAATGACCTCTTTTGATTAGCCAACATTTGTTTTCCTTCCATTTTCACCAAAAACAAAATCACAAAAACTCAAACTCAAAGATTTTTACACTTTTCCTTTTTGCACAAAATCANCCGAAATTTGCATCCTCTCTCACCATATATTCAATATTCCACAACATTTTGGTGGGGGGATACCTAAGCTTAGGAGTAGTCTTAGCTCAATGAAGAAGGTGATGAATAGTAGAAATATAAACTTTATGTTCTTGCATTTTCTTCTCCACTTCTGTCGTAGTAAGCTTTAATACTCTTGTAATCTTCATTCCTTGCACTTTAATCTTAGCTATTTCAAGTTGATTCCAAGTTTAGTTACATGTTCTTCAATCCACCATTGTTGCTTTCAAGTTTTCTTCATTTTCATGCTTTAAAATGGGTATTGAATATTTTCTTGCATAGTTTACAATTTCTTGTATCGAGTAAAGTTTTAATCTTCATTTCTTTTACAAGTCTCTTTACATTATGCTTGTCTTTCCTTTAGTTATGAGTAGCTAGATTTTAAGTTGGCTAATCCAAGGGAGATCGCCTCTTTGGTATTCCATTTCAACTCTTTTTCTTTCCTCATCTCGGTGTATGATGGCTCAGTTTGATTGGGTTGATAGTGAATGAGATGGNTCTCGGTGTATGATGGCTCAGTTTGATTGGGTTGATAGTGAATGAGATGGCGAGCCTTTGATATCCCGTATGCCTGGTCACGATTTATGCTTAGATACTCATTCCATCTCGTCCCTAGCCTCCCACGAATCAATCGTTCATCTATGCACCATTGGAGGAAGGTTTCGAGTTGAATTGGGATTCCCATTGGAATGACCTCTTTTGATTAGCCAACATTTGTTTTCCTTCCATTTTCACCAAAAACAAAATCACANTATGCACCATTGGAGGAAGGTTTCGAGTTGAATTGGGATTCCCATTGGAATGACCTCTTTTGATTAGCCAACATTTGTTTTCCTTCCATTTTCACCAAAAACAAAATCACAAAAACTCAAACTCAAAGATTTTTACACTTTTCCTTTTTGCACAAAATCACCTTCACATAATTCCCTTCCTTCCCTAAGGAGACAACCTTGGAATACTTTTCCAAGTAAAACACGACACTTAAAAGACTCGCTACGCTTGGGGGGCACTTTTGTACACACACACAGTCATTTTGTTCATTCCATTCCATCCACCATTTCATTGCCCTATCTCTTGCATCATTCAGAGGGAGAGTGACACTCCCTTATACACAAGTCGTAGACACATGAAGGGATAATGTTTAGAGGTTAGGAAACAACATGGAAAATAACCAAGCAATGATCCGATTGAAGGAGAGGTTCAACCATTTGAAGGGTACCCAACATCTTGATAAAACTCTGATGGACCAATNGCCCTATCTCTTGCATCATTCAGAGGGAGAGTGACACTCCCTTATACACAAGTCGTAGACACATGAAGGGATAATTTTTAGAGGTTAGGAAACAACATGGAAAATAACCAAGCAATGATCCGATTGAAGGAGAGGTTCAACCATTTAAAGGGTACCCAACATCTTGATAAAACTCTGATGGACCAATTGATCTTCTTGTTCAATAGGTTGAAGCCTTGGCAGCATCTTGGCCAAGTTCTAATAAGAAAATCCTGCAAAGGTTCAACTGGTTAAAGCCTGTTCAGCAGCCTGATGAATCTAATGAAGTTCAACTGGTTGGTCAGGTCCTTTTTATGATTTTTCCTTTTTGCTCCTCTGGTTCAATTCCTCTTCATCCCAATGCTTCCTTGTGACCTTTTGCTTGATTCCATCATACTCCTCTTCATCTCCTTTACTTGTACAAAATGAAATACACACAATTACTAAAATATTTACATAATTCAATGGATTAAACATTAAACACATGCATAAAATGGATGAATTAAAGTATAAAATATGAAATGTTATGGTCTCAACATACCCCCAACTTAACCTTTGTTAGTCCTTAGCAAACCAACCATAGAGAGGTATGCAATCATCCATTCATCAATCTCACACACAATCAAACTATCTATACAACCAAGACACTCATATACATCAATTCATAAAAAAAATTCCAAAATATACAATGAAGTCAAAAGAGACTGATAACCATATATATAACCAGTGTCAGTGGGTACAAGAGATCAAAATTTAAAAACTTTAGGACAAAACTAAAGGGTTTTTAAACTAAGTCATTTTGGCCCAACTAGACCACCTCATAACAAAACAAAAACTAGCTAATAGACTAAAATAATAAACAAGACAAACTACTCTGACATAAACTCCTCATGCTTATCATTCTAAGATCTAACCCCAGCCTCCTCCTCATCATCACTGTTGCCTATCTCCTAAACCGCATTCCTTGGCTCAAACACAAATGCTAGAGGTGGTGCTGAAGTGGCTAGAGCAGTAGTACCTGAAGTGGTAGCTCTGGNCTAAACCGCATTCCTTGGCTCAAACACAAATGCTAGAGGTGGTGCTGAAGTGGCTAGAGCAGTAGTACCTGAAGTGGTAGCTCTGGATGTGAAAGATGGTGGAGGAATGACCGATAGAGTCTCACTAGGAAGGAGAGCCTCAAACAATCTCCTTTGTATCATCAAAGACATCTCTAAATCCTTGGCTATCTGAATATATGTCCCTTGAATCTCGTAAACATTGGACTCCAAACCACCCATCCTCTCCTTTAGCCTCGTCATTCGCTAATGAATAGTGGCTTTTAAGATCAGTGGAATAGGAGTAGCTATAGAGGCTAAAGGTGCAGTCGAGGTAGAAGGTCTATCTAATCTAGTAGCTCGAGACATATTAAAGCTCTTCCTCTCACTAACACCACTAATAGGTCCCTTTGATTCAACGTGTTTTGTGACCTGCTTTATATCATACACCAAAGTATAAGTGGTCGAATTGTAGTTTTCTCGATTTAAGTTCAAGATCGATCCCACGAAGAGTTTTAATAATTGGAATTTAAAATAAGAACAATGAAGTTATTATTAAAGCAATGTAGCATGAGATAGCTTGTGAGGTGAGCTTAGATTGATAACTAGTATGAGTAAATGAAATGCGTAGGCAAATTGGTGAATGTTAATAATATAAAAAGGTACCCTTCAGTTCAAGGATCTCATATGCTTTATATTGGTTAAGTACTGAAAATGCCAGCTTACAATAATTAACTTCTAGGTCATTGAAAAGTCAACTGGTAGGTCTGATGTATATTAAACCATAACACAACAACTGTTTAGGTTAGCTGGTAGGTATATGCAACAATTCACTAATTCAAGTAAACCAGAGGTCAAGCCATTCAGGAGGAGTACTAGAATTACTCAGTTGGCAGTTTTATATTATATATCAGTTAACAACCCTAGTGAACTAGAAGGTCAAGCCATTCAGGAGGACCATTTAGGTTATTTATCTAACAGCTTTGTACCATGGAATAGTTAAACATCCTTAGTAAACCAAAAGGTCAAGCCATTCAGTTGGAACACTCTAGATATTCAACCGACAGGTTGACGATTCACTGATGACATAATTTCGGGTCACATATTGAATTGAAAGAATTGGCTATACCGAGACTTAACTCGTCTATAACCAATCAATCAAATTTTATGTAACACCCAATTACGTACATCACTGTATCATACATGAAGTACATAAGAGTAGATAGATGGTATAGAATATTAAGTACTACTCGGTGTTCATAACCATGAGCATATTATAAATATAACCATCCATCAATTAAGGGAGGTATATATAACAATAAAGCATAATTAAACATTGGCATTTCCATAACTTAACCAATAATATACATATATTCACCCCTCGCTAAAAGGTATAAATAAACTACTTACACCTCATTGCTATAGACAAGCAAGAAGTGCATGTAAGTTTCATTAGAATACTAAATAAAATACAAACACTCCTTTCCCAAGGAATAGTTGAAATACAACCACCCTTAATATCAGTTAAGACACAAAGGTGGCGAAAGTTCAACTCTCCAAGTACAAAGACATAACAGAAATGTAGAAATAATAGAATTTTGATTGGAAAATTGGTTGGACAGGATCTCCCCTTGGATTCTTGAATCTCCCTCTTCGTATTATGCTTGAANCAAAGACATAACAGAAATGTAGAAATAATAGAATTTTGATTGGAAAATAGGTTGGACAGGATCTCCCCTTGGATTCTTGAATCTCCCTCTTCGTATTATGCTTGAATTTCTCTCCAAAGGTCTGTTCAAACTCCCCATTTTGAAAGCTCTCAATTGAGCAAGCTGGACAGGCCTATTTATAGGCCAAAGATGAAGANAATTTCTCTCCAAAGGTCTGTTCAAACTCCCCATTTTGAAAGCTCTCAATTGAGCAAGCTGGACAGGCCTATTTATAGGCCAAAGATGAAGATGCTAGAAGAAAGAAGTAGTTGAACTGTCTAAGCAACCATTTGGATGCCATCACCACTGTCTGAACGGTGCTAATCTGTTGGATTGTGGTGAGGTTCTTCCACACTATTCTTGCATGTTCTTTTTTATATTACACTTGCCTCCTTGCTGGTATAAAC
This sequence comes from Ilex paraguariensis, assembly GCA_963454935.2. Taxonomy (NCBI): domain Eukaryota; kingdom Viridiplantae; phylum Streptophyta; class Magnoliopsida; order Aquifoliales; family Aquifoliaceae; genus Ilex; species Ilex paraguariensis. The sequence goes on from CAUOFW020002558.1 coordinate 112,670, forward strand.
TTTAATAGATTGCTCCCCTCAATTTTCGCACAAAAAAAAACTAGTGAAGATACTTGCAAATTTCTTTTATTACATATCTTGAACATAGAACATATTATAACATGCAAATTAACAATGATATTTAATCAAAAATTTCCCACCCACTCAAGATATTTTCAGATACATATTTCCACTAGAGACTCGCGTGTGTGTGAGATGATAGTGCAATTTAAGAAATTTATCAAATAAAACTCACATCTATATTAGCTATCCAAAATAGCTTTAATGCAAATCTCACCACGGATTTTCTCTCAAAAACAAAGAACCACTGATTTTAATGGCATTTCACTCAATGTATGTATGTTAGTCGGATTCTTGTAATTCAAAACAAAGTATAGCCCACATATAATTTAGAAATGATAAACAATTGTACAAATAAAATGGTCTTGGCATAATTTCATGACAGAATGTTAGGAAAAATGAAAGTAGTACAATTGACCTATCTTTAACATGATTTAAAACATACACCTGCCACAATTTTCAAGACCAAATATGACTTTATCTAGTTGTAATGTGGCCTTGGGTAAAAACTAAAGAAACAAAAGGTTATAGGGATTCAAAAGAAGTTTTCCTGAGAATATGATTTTTCTACCCACATTTCCTCCAATTAGCTCACTTCATTCATTTCTTTTTCTTTTCCCTCTTTTTTCATTGCCTTTTGACAACTATTTTTTTTTCTTTATTTTCTTTCCACTTCTTTTCTTTGCTTTTCTTTTGGATTTCAACAATAAGCTCAAATACTCATCATCCACCTTTCTTTTCTTATAACCACAATTTTCCCTTCACATTATAAACATTAGGGTTAATTGCACTAGAGGTCCTCAAAGTATGGGGTTTGTCTCATTTTGGTCCCCAATGTTTCAATTGCGTCATTGGTGAGTATAGAATATTGAATATCATGTATCTCTTTTGCACCCATTTTAATTGTTTTATGGTGAAAATTAGGGGAAATGCTTCAAACTCACAATTAATGGATATTTGTGTGATTGTAGATAAAGAGCAGGTAAGGCCATGTATAAAGCCTCCTATCAAGTGCTCAAAGGCAATAGGGAAGAAGGGAATGCTTAACGGATGGCTCGGGACCGCAAGGAACCATGCAAATCCCAAAGCAGGACAAAACCTACCGGTAGAAGTCAACCAAACCTACCGGTAGAAGTAAGTCAAAACCTACTGGTAGAAGATTCAAAACCTACTGGTAGAAAATGCTACTAGAATTCTTCTACCTCATCCATGCAAAAAATTACCGGTAGAAAATCTTGCTGGAAAAATCCTACCAATAGGTTTTGCCCAGATTTGCCAGACATCTGCTCACACAACTCCTCCTACTCTGGAGGCCCACCTCTTGTCATCCAAACCATACCCTAACATATTTGACACCCCATTATACTTTACTAACCCCTAAATTCATATTTAAAATAAGAGAGAGGGGAGAAGCAAGAGAGAAAATAGGGGTGGTTGGTGAAGCAAGGGAAGACCATGCTTGGACTGAACTTGTTTGTGGAAGTGTCTAATCTCTCCCCACTCATTGGAGTTCAGTTCACATAGGCTACGGAAGAGAGATTGGACAAAAATGAAAGGTCTTACACCATTATTCAGATTTGTATATGCTTTTAGAGAAAGAAGCTCAAAGGTTGAAGATGAAGTTTTAGACAGAGAAAGTTGGGTTTTCACATTTCCTTCACCATTTTCATTGTAGTATGCTTTTTTTTACCTGTAATCTTTCCCTATTTCACTCTAAAATCTTTTATTCAAGTTGTAATCAAGCCTAGTTTAGTGTTTTGTATTTCCATTTTCTACATTTGGGTATTTTTCTCTTCAAGTTTTGCAATTTGGGTATGAATGACTTTACTCTTGTAATTTAAACCTTTTCTTGCACAAATACAAGTTTCGTGCTTCATTTTATTACCATGCCTCTTTACATTATGTTTGTTCTTGCCTTTACTATAAGTAGCTAGATTTTTAGTTCGCTAATCCAAGGGGAATTTCCTCTTGGGTATGTGAAATCAACTCTTTTTCATTCTTCCTCGTAGTGTAAAGTGTTTGGTTTGACTAGGTTGAGTGCGGATGTAGTTGTTGGCTCTTGATACACCTAGACTTGTCATGGGGTATACTTTTGCCTAACACATCCACATTAGTCCCTCATTTCGTATGAATCAATCAAACACTAAGACACCATTGGTTGAATGAATTGTGTCAATTTTGCATTCCCATTCGAATGACCTCTATGGATTATCCAACCTTATTTTCTTGCATATTTTACAAAACATAACTCACCAAAACACAAATCACAAGATTTTTCAATTTTCATTTCTTCACAAATCACCTTTCAAAAACATTTGACATCGCATTCCCTGAGGAGATGACCTTGGAATACCCATTCCATGGAAAACACGAAAATTGCAAGTCTCTCTACGCTTGGGGAGCACTATTGCACACACACATTTTTGTTCAGACACACGTTTTTTTCCATTACTTGCACGAACCCGAGAGAGAGTGACACTCACCAACTAGTATAAGCCTTATACACATAATCCGAGTTCATGTTTGGAGATTAGGGAAAATCATCAAGCAATCATTTTGATCCCTGAAGTATTTAACATGTTTCTATATAGTCCTTCAAGATTACAATGTTCAAATTGCTAACATTTTTTTTTTCACAAACTTGTGACGTAATACCTAAATATGGACAAAAAATAATTTTGATAGCTCTTAAACAAAATTTGGGTAGCTCTTAACAAAAAAAGTGTAATATGGGTAGCTTTTGACTAAAATTTGGATATCTAATAATCAAAACTGTGTAATTTAGATAGCTATTTAACCAAAAATTGAGTAGAAATTTGGTCAAGAGTTATCCAAATTATTTTTTTGTCCATATTTAAGTATCATGTGACAAATTTATGATTAAAAATCATTAGCAATTTGGACACGGTCTGCTTAAGAGACAATATAGAAATATCTTCAATACTTCAGGAACTAAAATGATGCAATTGAAACATTGCGGACCAAAATGGGACATACTCCATACTTTAGGGGCTTCAGTGCAATTAACCCTAAACATCAATCCTGAGTTACAAAGGTAAGATACACTCATTTATACATGGCTAGGTAAAACATATGGCTAAGAAGTGAAATTTTCATTAAAGCTCAATTATGGCTTCTAGGGATGAGGTCAATAAAGAATAGACTAAGGCTCAAATTAATTCAAAGATTGCCTAAGATTATTTCTCAAAAATACATGGAAAGATACCTCTTATTCATTGAGATAGAATCAACTAACTACCTCCTTTACACTAACTAAAACAAAAATAATGAGATTATTGAAAGAGATTGAATTTGAAAGAATAGTCTTTTTAGTAAATGTATTTCAACCCTTCAATAAAGAATGGCACAAAAACTCACAAATACATTGATCTCCACTATGTATGTCAAGCCTTTTAAGATGAGAATTTTATTCAATAAATTGCAAAAATTAGCATTCTCTTTATGCACAAAGGTTGAGTTCACATGACAACATGTACATGATACTTAAACATAGAATAANGTTTTTAGTAAATGTATTTCAACCCTTCAATAAAGAATGGCACAAAAACTCACAAATACATTGATCTCTACTATGTATGTCAAGCCTTTTAAGATGAGAATTTTATTCAATAAATTGCAAAAATTAGCATTCTCTTCATGCACAAAGGTTGAGTTCACATGACAACATGTACATGATACTTAAACATAGAATAAATTGTTGCAATGTACTAACATGCAAATAACTCAAGATTCAAGTTGAATAATCACAAATATAATGCTAAAGATAATATAGTCCAAATCCGATGTTATTTTTCTTCTTTTTTTTTTTGTTTTTCTTCTCATTTTTTTTTTGACTTTTTTTAATTTTTTTTAATTTTCTCATTTTTCATATATAACATAGTGGTGTAACATAGTAATGGTGCACCACTTACCCCCTCAACTTAAATCATTTATTGTCCTCAATGCAAAAAAAATCAAGCATTGAGAAAATTAAATCAATAAGGGTAAGAAAACACCTAGCACTAAGCTCCAAAAATAAAAACCATCAGCTGCAAAACAACAAATGAAACTACAAAAAAGAAATAAGTTGAACAAAATAAAAACACAAAAAAAAAAAAAAATTCTAACTGCTATGTACCAGGAGTGTTTGGGAGATGGATCAATCAGGTTTAAGTTACAAATTGGAGTTAGTGCGCAATTTCAGTCGGGGCTTGTTTTCTCCAACGAACTTCTTCTTGCTTGAGTTTTTTGTATCTCTTGATAACTCCTGTGAAGAATTTAACAAATTAGCATAAAAATCAACATTAGGATTTACACTATCATGAATAGAATTAATTAAATAGACTTGTAGAGGATTAGAATAGTATGATGTGTTGAATTCCTTCTCTACAATCGCATCAACTACATCCACCTCATAAATTTCTCCCTCCTCAACTAGTTGCTTTATCATGTTAAAGACATTCAATTCATCGGTCATATATCCAAATGAAACTTTCATGACACCATTCTGACAATTGATTAATGCATTTGATGTGGCTAAAAATGGTTGTCCTAAAATGAATGGAATTTGAGCAGTATGGTTACCAATAGGTTCAACATCAAAAACAATAAAATTAATAGGAAAGTAGAATCTATCCACTTGGACTAATACATCCTCCTCAATTCCTATCGGCATTTTTACACTACGATTTGCCAATTGGAGAGTGATTGATGTCAACTTTAACTATCCTAATCTTAATTGCTAGTATACCAAAAAGGTAGGAGGTTCACACTTGTACCCAAGTCCAGCAATGCTGACTCCACACGACGATCCCCAATGATTATGGAAAGCGTAGGACATCCTGAATCCTTGAACATCGATGGAGTGTTGGTCCGTAGGGTAGAACTTACCTACTCCATTATAAGGGCTTTCTTTTGAACATTCATCTTCCTCTTGACAGTGCATTTATGTTTTAGAAACTAAGCATACGAAGACACTTGTCTTATGTCATCAAGCAATAGAATGTTGATCTTTACTTGCTTAAACAATTAAATAATTTTAGCATTGTTAGTATATTTAGCAGGTACTCTTAATCTCAAAGGGTGAGGTGCAGGGACAGGACACTTAATTTTATCAAGATTGACAATATTGAGTTGATCAAGTTTCTCACCCTCCATAGAATCTTGATGGACTTGATTTGCACCACATTACCTTGAGTGGCATTAAAGGCCTCAAACAATTTTAACCCTTAGTGTTTTCTTGGGATTGTGCTGGAAACTTACCCTTTTCTTGTTGTAGCACACCCAATTAATTAGTCAACTTGGTAAGTTATGTTCTAATTCGCCTAAAGGGTTGTGCATTTTGATTATTCATTGATGTCTGACTTGTATAAATGGATACAATGTGTCCTCTAAACTTCTATTATGGGGAGTTGATATGCAAATGCATTTAATTGACCATACAGGCCAAATCCCTATTGAGGTGGGTTTGCCAAAAACCCTTGTGGTCCATAATTATGATCATAAGAACTAGTTGACGAACCCTAACCAGAAAAATTTTGGTTTTGCTGAACGGGAGGGGCATATGACATAGATGTAGGCAGTTCAAAAATGTTATCATTCCATTAACTAAAATTAGGATCGTTTCATCATCTAGGATTGTACGTGTTAGAATATGGAGAAAATAATTGTTTCAGTTGATTAAGTATATTAACTTGCTCATGCAACACTTCTTTAAATGGCTGGAATGGTNCCATCATCTAGGATTGTACGTGTTAGAATATGGAGAAAATAATTGTTTAAGTTGATTAAGTATATTAACTTGCTCATGCAACACTTCTTTAAATGGCTGGAATGGTCGGGCACTCCCTTGTGTGGATGCTCGATTGTTTAGTAAATTGAATACGACTCATCAACCTTTGGCATAACATTCACTTAATTTACCTTTTGCACTTCCAAGCTTTTCAATTTATGGGATATTTTGCTATCTTGGCATGCAACTCATCTTGATTGCACAAAATATATTTTATTTCCACAATTAGTTGAGATGTCATAGATGACCTTGATCTCTCGGCAGGATCAAAAATATCCCAAGACTAGGTATTTTCTGCCAAGTTATCAAAGTAATCTAAGGCTTCTTATGGATCTTTATTTAAAAATTCACCATTGCACATTATATCAATGAACTAGCGATGTGCAGGGGTAATTCCTTCATAGAAGAAACTAACCAATTGTCACGACTCAAATCCATGATGAGGAGCGGATTTTAAAAGGTCTTTGAATCTTTCCTAGCACTCATAGAATTATTCATTCTCTTTTTCCAAAAAATTGAATTTGTGTTTTCAAAGTGGTAGTTCTATGGACTAGAAATAATATCTTTAAAAATTCATTTTGCATATCTAACCATGATCCAGTCGACCGAGGTTTCAAAGAGTTTAGCCAAGATTTTGCTTAATCTTCCATGAAAATGGAAATAGCTTCATTCTATCAATTTTCTCATGCACTTTTTTATCTACTGTTGTTCTAACTACTTCCTCGAATTCCTTAATGTGTAGCTAAGGATTCTCTCTATCCACCCCGTGGAATTGGGGCAATAATTGGAGTAAACGCATGTGCTTGGATTGGTAAAAAAATTCAAGATGGTGCAATATTTCTTGCTGGTTGGTGATAATCTCTCATTTTTCGTATTCGGAGAACAATTTGAAGGTTATTTTCATCTCGTCTCAGATTTTGTCAATCTCGCTAGTTTTGTCCTTCATTTACATTTGCATAATCCATATTTATGTCTATTCATAACAAGTCTATTCATGTTCTCACGTCCCTACATGCAACAACTAAAATCTTAAAAAAATGAAAATCTACCGATACCGAAACAAATGTACTTATATATACAGCGAAAAAATGTACTTGAGCTTGAGACAAAAATCACAAGATTTACTTGCAATCAAATGAACCATTATCCCCAATAACTTCGCAAAAATGCTTAACTTGGTTTTAAAAGATACCTTTCTCCAAAAAATGATTTCTCTTCTAGAATGATTCAATTGTTTCTCTTAAAATATTCTTGCACACTTGAAATATATAAATATATTTCCCAAGTTTAGGTAGAGTGTGCAGTATAGTAACTAAAAACAATTCAAGGTCATCTCCTCAGGAACAAATGATACTTGAATGGTGATATTTTCGCAAACTAAAATAATGGTGAATATAAAAACTAGTGTAATAAATTCAAATTAAAATAGTCAGCTAATCCTTGGGAATTATCTTATCATAACTGATAAACCCTAAATAGTGTGCTAATGAAACAAAATATTAGGTTAATTATGTTAATGAATTANTTCAAATTAAAATAGTCAGCTAATCCTTGGGAATTATCTTATCATAACTGATTAACCCTAAATAGTGTGCTAATGAAACAAAATATTAGGTTAATTATGTTAATGAATTAAGTTGAAACAGTTAAGATAAGTGAAATTAGGGTCAGTGCATTAAACTTTATATTTTTCAGTGTTTGTGCGGGAATTATGCGAAGTCAAGGGGAGCAAAGTGTACAAGCTTGATTAGCAAGGGGAGGCAAGTGAAAATATCATCAATACATCAACCAAGCATGCCATGCAATATCTAGGGGTTTAGCACCGTCCAGATGGTGGTGGTGGCATCCAAATGGTGGCTAAACTACCTTACCTTCCTCCTTCTTCCCCATTGGTTAGCAGCTGTAGCAACTGCTCTGATCGGTTATGCATATTATTGTTTCTTAGATGGATATTCTAGCTATAACCAAATTGAAATTGCAATTGATGATCAATAGAAAACCACTTTTACATGTCCTTTTGGTACCTTTGCTTATAAAAGGATGCCTTTTGGATTGTGCAATGCTCCAGCTACTTTTCAGCGTTGTATGTTAAGTATTTTCAATGATATGCTGGATAGATTTTTAGAAGTTTTCATGGATGATTTTTTGGTGTATGGTGATTTATCTGAATAATGCTTACAAAATCTTGAAAATGTTCTTACCCAATGTGAAGAGACAAATCTTGTTCTGAATTGAAAAAAATGTCATTTCATGGTCACACAGGGTATTGTTTTAGGTCAAGTAGTTTTTGTAGAGAAAATTCAAGTTGATAAGTCTAAAATTGATTTGATAGCCAATCTCCCTCCAACTAAGACTGTAAAAGATGTCCGATCCTTTCTAGGTCATCTAAGATTCTACAGAAGATTCATTAACGATTTCAATTCAATATGTAGACCTATGTGTAATCTTCTATGTCAGGATGTACGATTTGATTAGAATGATGCATGTCAATTAGCTTTTGATAAACTAAAAAAAATACTTAAAGAACTGTATAGCAAGTCAATTTTCGAGCCAATTTTAAAAAATCTTTCCAATTTTCAAAATTTTTCCAAACATGGATGTACAATTGTTTTGGTTTAGTGATGAGCATATAATATTGCATATTTAACGGCCTCATTACATGCATTTTAACTTAACTTTGTATTTCATTAATTAGAATTAGTCAAAATTATGAATAATGTGGACATTTTGATGTTGCAGGTAATTATAGTGTAAATGATGGATTTTGGAACCCTACAACTAAGTGTGAATGGTGGTGAAGAGATGGACACATTACACGAGGATTGGAAGGCTACCCATGCTTAGAAAACTCAAGGAAGAGGATGAAGTTTTACCTTAGATTTTTGCATTTCTTCCACTCATTTCACTTGTAATCTTTAGTAAGACATTCTNCATGGTGGTGAAGAGATGGACACATTACACGAGGATTGGAAGGCTACCCATGCTTAGAAAACTCAAGGAAGAGGATGAAGTTTTAGCTTAGATTTTTGCATTTCTTCCACTCATTTCACTTGTAATCTTTAGTAAGACATTCTTAAGCTTCATTTATTACTTTTTAATGTCATATCTTTCAAGTGCTTTGCAAGTTTAGTTCTACATTTTAGATTTTACCATTGTTGTATTAAGTTTTCTTCATTTTCAAGTTTTGAAATGGGTATTGAATATTGCTCTTCTTAGTTAACTTTTCTTTCATCAATTTGAGTTCTAATCTTTGTTTCTCCATTATGTGTCTTTTACTTTATGCATGTCTTTCCCTTTAGTATGAGTAGCTAAATTTTATGTTAGCTAATCCAAGGGAGAACTCCTATTTGGTATGCTACTTCAACTTGTTGTCTTTCCTCCTCGTAGTGTACGTTGATTCGGTTTGACTAGGTTGAGTGTGGACGTGGTTGTAAGTTTTTGATACACCGTAGACTTGTCACAGGGTATGCTTGAACCCTCAGCTCCATTTTTGGTTCTGCGCTTCCTGTGAATCAATCAAACATCTCGACACCATTGGAGGAAGGTCTTGAGTTGATTTGACCTTCCCATTGGAATGACCTCTTTGGATTAGCCAACCATTGTTTTCATTACATTTTAAGCAAAATCTCCACTCACTAAAACACAAAACTCAAAGATTTTACACTTTTCCTTTTGCACAAAATCACCTTCATATAATTCCATTCCTTCCTTGAGGAGACGACATTGGAATACTCATTTCAAATAAAACACGACATTTCAAGATTTTCTCTACGCTTGGGGAGCAATTTTGCTCACACACACATATTTTGTTCATTCACACACCCATTTGCCCCATTTCTCACATCATATTCGAGGAAGAGTGTCACTCCCCTACATATAAAAGCCACATACAAATTGAGGGATGATGTCCAGAGATTAGGGAGGACAATAGAAGCCATCAAGCATTTTNTCTCACACACATATTTTGTTCATTCACACACCCATTTGCCCCATTTCTCACATCATATTCGAGGAAGAGTGGCACTCCCCTACACATAAAAGCCACATACAAATTGAGGGATGATGTCCAGAGATTAGGGAGGACAATAGAAGCCATCAAGCATTTTTGGTGCCGTTGCCGGGGAAGGCAAAGCATTGAATCAAGAAGGTGATTTTTGGAAAACATAGGTAAGTCCTATGATTTTCATCATGGGCTGAGGTACATTGTTTCTTGTACATACTTTGTTTGTTTACATTTTCATTTGTAGATTGTTTGTTATATGTGGGGATGGGACGAACAAAACCGATTAATTAGACAACCCTTGGGCCCCAATATGAAAATTGATCAAAACCCACCTAAGGATGTGGGTGATNAAACATAGGTAAGTCCTATGATTTTCATCATGGGCTGAGGTACATTGCTTCTTGTACATACTTTGTTTGTTTACATTTTCATTTGTAGATTGTTTGTTATATGTGGGGATGGGACGAACAAAACCGATTAATTAGACAACCCTTGGGCCCCAATATGAAAATTGATCAAAACCCACCTAAGGATGTGGGTGATAATTTTGAGAATGTAGGTGCAAATTTGAACGTTCAAAGGGATGGGGGAGTTTAAGATGCTAGAATGCCTAATCCACGAATGCAATTTCCCCCTCCCATGAATGAAGGCAACAACATCCTCATTCAGCCTCCGGCGAGGTCAATGAGGGACTACCTTCAACCAACACGAAGCCCCACACCCTCGTGCATCCTCTTATTAGTCCAAGCTCTTGGATTCCTTGTTAAGCCAGGGATGTTGCAACTCCTTCCCACATTCCACATAATTGAAAGGGAGAACCCTTATTTGCATATAAAGGAGTTTGAGGAAATAGTTGCAACCTTCCTCACCAATCATGGAATGGAAGACATAGCTAGAATGAAATTATTCCCCTTCTCCCTGAAAGATAAGGCAAAAACATGACTTAATTCCTTGAAGCCTCGATTAATTACATCTTGGACTCAAATGCTCTCCTAATTTTTAAANCTCTCTGAAAGATAAGGCAAAAACATGACTTAATTCCTTGAAGCCTCGATTAATTACATCTTGGACTCAAATGCTCTCCTAATTTTTAAATAAAATTTTCACAGCGCCTAAAATCACTGCTCTAAAAAAACAAATGCAAAACTTTTTGGACAAGTCCAATGAGCAATTCTACCAATGTTGGGATCGTTACATGGAATTTCTTCAATCTATTCCACACCATGACTTTGAACCATGGCAATTGGTGAGTTTTTTCTATGAAGGAATCACACCGNTCAAAACTTTTTGGACAAGTCCAATGAGCAATTCTACCAATGTTGGGATCGTTACATGGAATTTCTACAATCTATTCCACACCATGACTTTGAACCATGGCAATTGGTGAGTTTTTTCTATGAAGGAATCACACCGGCCCATCAACATTTCATCGATGTGATGTGTAATGGGGAGTTTTTGAACAAAGACCCCAATGAGGCCTTAGAATACTTTGATACATTAGCACAGAATACACAATCATGGGACATTATGGATCCCACCAATGTACAAAGGTCTTCTCCTCAAGGGAGTAGTCAAGCTTATGGGGGAGGGATATATGACTTGAGAGATTGGGAAGACTTGCTTTCAAAAATTGCCAAGTTATCACAGAAAGTTGGGAGTCTTGAAGTCAATAGGAGAGACGAGGTGTCTAATGTTTCAAAGATCGAGGAGTCTTGCTCAATTTGTGAGAGTGTGAAGCATTTCATATCGGAGTGCCCTAATATTTCGGCACTTTAGGAAGTGCATCATGAGCAAGTCAATGCCTTTAATGAAATGAGGCAATCATTCTCCCCTCACTCAAAAACTTATAATTCAGGTTGGAGTAATCACACAAATTTTAGTTAGAGAAATGAGAACCCCACTCCTCATTGTTCAAATGCATACACACCTCCTGTGCCTCCTAAGTAAAATCAATATCAAGCCCAAGGTCATGCATCTAGCTCCCAATACCCCCGGTCCAATCCAAAAAGGTATTCATCAAATCCAACCCCACAAAATTTCTCCCAAAGTTTACCTCCCCAAAGTTTTTCCCAACACGGGCCATCCAATTCTCCCACCCAACAACCTCCCTATAAGAGGAACTTGGAGGATGTGCTCTACAATTTCATCCAAAGCCAAACCGCTTTTAACAACAACATTTTGGATCAACTTAAAAAAATTACCAATCACATAGGGTTATCACAACAAGAGAATGGGAAATTTCCTACTCAACCCCAAGAGAACCCTAAAGGCCAACATGTGATTGAGTCGTTCGAGCCCACCAAAGAGAGTTGTGAGCAGCTCAAGGCGGTCACCACCCTTCAAAGTGGCAAGCAAATTGATAAGACCATTGTGCCAAAGATCTCACCCAAGGCCACATTGCCTATAGAAAAAGAGATCATGGGTGACACCGACGAGGGTGAGGTGAGTGAGAAGAAACAAAGTGAGGTGAGAGAGAAGAAAGAAAGTGAGGTGAGAGAAAAAAAAATAGTTGATGAAAGTGTTTTTGTTTCCCCCATGCCTACTCCTTTTCCCAATCGCTTGAAGCCACCTGTCAAGGTGGCTAATTATTCTGATATCATTGAAGTGTTCAAGCAATTGAAAATCAACATTTCAATCCTTGACGCGATAAAGCAAATTTCATCTTATGCAAAGATCTTAAAAGACTTGTGCATAGTGAAGAGAAGACTCAATGTCCACAAGAAAGCATTCCTCACTGAGCAAGTGAGCTCAATTTTGGAGACAAACACCCCTCCAAAGTTTAAAGACCCCGGCTGCCCTACCATTGCCACAAACCTTAGGAATTTTTGGGTGGAGCAAGCTCTCATTGACTTGGGGGCAAGTGTTAACCTCCTTCCATACTCGGTGTACCAACAACTCTAGCTTGAAGAGTTGAAGCCAACTCCAATCACCCTTCAGCTGGCAAATCATAGTGTCAGAGCACCAAGGGGAGTAGTGGAGGATGTTTTAGTCTAAGTGGATAAATTTTACTTTTCTGTTGACTTTCTTGTGCTTGATACTCACTCAGTTTTAAATCTTAGCTCCCAAATCCCCGTAATACTTGGTAGACCTTATCATANCATTTTGGATCAACTTAAAAAAATTACCAATCACATAGGGTTATCACAACAAGAGAATGGGAAATTTCCTACTCAACCCCAAGAGAACCCTAAAGGCCAACATGTGATTGAGTCGTTCGAGCCCACCAAAGAGAGTTGTGAGCAGCTCAAGGCGGTCACCACCCTTCAAAGTGGCAAGCAAATTGATAAGACCATTGTGCCAAAGATCTCACCCAAGGCCACATTGCCTATAGAAAAAGAGATCATGGGTGACACCGACGAGGGTGAGGTGAGTGAGAAGAAACAAAGTGAGGTGAGAGAGAAGAAAGAAAGTGAGGTGAGAGAAAAAAAAATAGTTGATGAAAGTGTTTTTGTTTCCCCCATGCCTACTCCTTTTCCCAATCGCTTGAAGCCACCTGTCAAGGTGGCTAATTATTCTGATATCATTGAAGTGTTCAAGCAATTCAAAATCAACATTTCAATCCTTGACGCGATAAAGCAAATTTCATCTTATGCAAAGATCNGTGTTCAAGCAATTGAAAATCAACATTTCAATCCTTGACGCGATAAAGCAAATTTCATCTTATGCAAAGATCTTAAAAGACTTGTGCATAGTGAAGAGAAGACTCAATGTCCACAAGAAAGCATTCCTCACTGAGCAAGTGAGCTCAATTTTGGAGACAAACACCCCTCCAAAGTTTAAAGACCCCGGCTGCCCTACCATTGCCACAAACCTTAGGAATTTTTGGGTGGAGCAAGCTCTCATTGACTTGGGGGCAAGTGTTAACCTCCTTCCATACTCGGTGTACCAANCCCCGGCTACCCTACCATTGCCATAAACCTTAGGAATTTTTGGGTGGAACAAGCTCTCATTGACTTGGGGGCAAGTGTTAACCTCCTTCCATACTCGGTGTACCAACAACTCTAGCTTGAAGAGTTGAAGCCAACTCCAATCACCCTTCAGCTGGCAAATCATAGTGTCAGAGCACCAAGGGGAGTAGTGGAGGATGTTTTAGTCTAAGTGGATAAATTTTACTTTTCTGTTGACTTTGTTGTGCTTGATACTTACTCAGTTTTAAATCTTAGCTCCCAAATCCCCGTAATACTTGGTAGACCTTATCATATCTAATGTTGTGATTTATTGCAAAACGGTCTTATGAAGCTAGCATTTGGGAACATGACTATGGATCTCAATGTTTTCAACCTTTCAAAACAACCGAGGGATGATGAAGAGGCACATGAGATCAACCGGATCGACACTTTGGTGGAGGAAAACTTGGAACTAATGGGCACCTTCAAGTTTGGAGAGGAGGAGAATATTGAAATAAAGGAGATTGATGAGCAAGAGGAGTTGGAGAGTTTGAAAGGGGTACAAAAATGGACTCCTACATTTGACAAGCTTCCATTTCATGACAAGAAAATTTTCCCATCAAATGAGCAAAAACCCATCTTGGAATTGAAGCCACTACCATCCCCCCATTTGAAGTATGCATATCTTAGGGAAGACAAGACATTTTCAGTGATGATTAGCTCAACCTTGGATGCAAAGCAAGAAGAAGATCTATTGGAAGTGTTAGAGAGGCATAAGGGGGCGATTGGTTGAAAAATTACCGACATCAAAGGGATAAGCCCACCATTTGCACACACCGTATCTATCTTGAAAAGGAATCTAAACCGTCTTGACAACCACAAAAATGGTTGAACCCAATCATGAAGGATGTGGTGAGAGATGAGATACTAAAGGTACTTGACGTGGGAATCATCTTTTCAATTTCCGATAGTAAGTGGGTAAGCCCCATGCAAGTAGTACCCGAGAAGTCGGGAGTCACAGTTGTTGCGAATGAGGAGAATGAGCTTATCCCAATCAGGGTGATCACAGGTTGGAGAGTGTGTATTGATTACCAAAAGCTCAACCTATACACAAGAAATGATCATTTCCCTTTGCCATTCCTCGACCAAATGTTGGAACAGGTAGCAGGACATCTATTTTATTGCTTCTTAGATGCATACACTGGTTACAATCAAATCGAGATCGCATTGGAAGATCAAGAGAAAACCACCTTCACTTGTCCCTATGGTACATTTGTCTATCGATGTATGCCTTTTGAGTTGTGCAATGCCCCTAAGACATTTCATCGTTGCATGATGGGGATATTCAATGATATGGTGGAGAAGATAGTAGAGGAGTTCATGGATGACTTCTCAGTGTTTAGGGATTCCTTCAATGGATGTTTGCAGAACTTGGAGAAAGTTCTTGAGAGATGTGAGCAGAAGAACTTGGTCCTAAATTGGGAGAAGTGCCACTTCATGGTTACACAAGGAATTGTTCTCAGGCATATCGTCTCGATGAAAGGGTTCGAGGTGGACAAATCAAAGGTTGAGGACATTTCCAACCTCCCTACACCAAAGGTCATCAAGGATATCAGGTCATTTATTGGCCATGCCGACTTTTATCGTCGTTTCATTAAAGACATTAGTGCATTGGCCCGACCTTTGACAAATTTACTTTCAAAAGATGTCCCATTTGTTTGGTTGGATAATTGTGAGGTATCTTTCNCGATGAAAGGGTTCAAGGTGGACAAATCAAAGGTTGAGGACATTTCCAACCTCCCTACACCAAAGGTCATCAAGGATATCAGGTCATTTCTTGGCCATGCCGACTTTTATCGTCGTTTCATTAAAGACATTAGTGCATTGGCCCGACCTTTGACAAATTTACTTTCAAAAGATGTCCCATTTGTTTGGTTGGATAATTGTGAGGTATCTTTCCAAAAAATTGAAAAGCATGCTAACCACACCTCCAATTATGCAACCATCCAAGTGGGATATACCATTTGACCTTATGTGCGACGCAAGTGATTACGTAGTCGGCCCTGTGCTTGGTCAAAGGGAAGACAAGAGACCATATGTAATATACTATGCTAGTAAGACCCTTAATGAAGCACAAATGAATTACATCACTACTGAAAGAGTTGTTGGCTACAGTNTTGAAAAGCATGCTAACCACACCTCCAATTATGCAACCATCCAAGTGGGATATACCATTTGACCTTATGTGCGACGCGAGTGATTACGTAGTCGGCCCTGTGCTTGGTCAAAGGGAAGACAAGAGACCATATGTAATATACTATGCTAGTAAGACCCTTAATGAAGCACAAATGAATTACATCACTACTGAAAGAGTTGTTGGCTACAGTATTTGCATTGGATAAATTTTGGTCCTATATTATTGGTTCACATATAGTAGTCTATACCGATCACTCTGCTTTGAAGTATTTGTTGTCTAAGTAGGATGTCAAATCGAGACTCATTAGGTGGATACTCCTCTTATAAGAATACAATTTGACGATCAAGGACAAAGAGGGAGTTGAGAACGTGGTGGCAGACCATTTATCCCGACTTGTGGTCCAAGAGGTTGATGAAAATATCCATATCCCTGATTCTTTTCCTAATGAACATCTATTTTAATTCATTATGTGTGTCCTTGATATGCTGACATACGTAATTATCTTGCAATAGGACAAATACCACCACATTGGAGCTCAGAAGATAAAAGGAGATTCATGGCTGACATGAAGTACTTTTACTTCGACAACCGGTATATGTTCAAGTACTGCCTTGACCAAGTCATACGGAGATGCATACCCGAAAATGAACAACGAAAAGTCCTCGCATTTTGTTATTCAGAGGCATGCAGTGGTCAATTCTTCACAAAGAAGACTTCGCTAAAAATCCTACAATTAGATTTTTTATTGGCCTTCTTTGATAAAAGATTGCTTTTTATTTTGTAAAGAATGTGATAGGTGTCAACGTTTGGGTAGTGTGACTTGAAGGAACATGATGCCCCTTTCCCCTATGCTTGTTATCAAGATATTAGACTGTTTGGGCATCGACTTCATGGGTCCCTTCCCCGTGTCATTTGGAAACCTATGCATTCTACTTGTAGTGGAGTACATGTCCAAATGGGTGGAGGCTATCCCGACCAAAACTAATGACCACTGGGTCGTGGACAAGTTCCTTAAGGAGAATAGTTTCTCGAGGTTCGGGACGCCATGAGCTATGATAAGTGATGGTGGATCATATTTCTATAATAGGTCATTTGCGTCTTTGATGCACAAATATGGCATTACACATAAGGTATCCACCGCTTTCCACCCACAGACCAATGGCCAAGTTGAGTTGGCCAATAGGGAGATCAAGAATATCTTAGAGAAGATANTAGTGGTCAATTCTTCACAAAGAAGACTTCGCTAAAAATCCTACAATTAGGTTTTTTATTGGCCTTCTTTGATAAAAGATTGTTTTTTATTTTGTAAAGAATGTGATAGGTGTCAACGTTTGGGTAGTGTGACTCGAAGGAACATGATGCCCCTTTCCCCTATGCTTGTTATCAAGATATTAGACTGTTTGGGCATCGACTTGATGGGTCCCTTCCCCGTGTCATTTGGAAACCTATGCATTCTACTTGTAGTGGAGTACATGTCCAAATGGGTGGAGGCTATCCCGACCAAAACTAATGACCACTGGGTCGTGGACAAGTTCCTTAAGGAGAATAGTTTCTCGAGGTTCGGGACGCCATGAGCTATGATAAGTGATGGTGGATCATATTTCTATAATAGGTCATTTGCGTCTTTGATGCACAAATATGGCATTACACATAAGGTATCCACCGCTTTCCACCCACAGACCAATGGCCAAGTTGAGTTGGCCAATAGGGAGATCAAGAATATCTTAGAGAAGATAGTGAACCCAAATACGAAAGATTGGTCGTTTAGACTGACCAATGCCCTATGGGCTTACCGCATTGCCTACAAGACTGTCTTAGGCATGTCTCCCTACTAGCTCATCTATGAAAAGGCTTGTCATTTGCCAGTTAAGATGGAACACAAGGCCTATTGGGCCATAAAAACTTTGAACTACAATTTGAGAATGACCGGAGAGCATAGGAAGCTAGAATTGAATGAATTAGAAGAGATGCGTATGAGAGCTCAAAAATTTCAAAAGTACGGGCTAAGATCTTTCATGACAAATCCATTATACGGAAGTCATTCGAGCCCATCCAAAAAGTTCTTTTATACAACTCTTGTCTCTCGATCTTCCAAGGGAAACTTCGATCCCGTTGGGGTGGCCCCTATCTTGTTAAGGTGGCCTACCACAATGGGGCCATGGAAGTCACTAACCCTGAGGATGGAAGGAGGATGGAAGGACATTCAAGGTCAATGGCCAAAGACTCAAGTCATTCTTTGAGGGTTTTGAAGGATAAGGAGTGGAGGAGGATTTGATGGATCCGGTATATTTGGAATTGGTGGAGGAGTAATTGTTTTTATGCTTTTCAGTGTGCAGAAGCTTTTATTTACTTATGTTATTTTTATTTCATTTTACTTAATTTACTTTGTCGTATAGTTTTGTTTTTCCTACTTGCAGATATTGGTATTTTGTCAAAACTCAAGTGCAAGGTGTTCTCTAACCCTACTCATCTTTTTACAGTCCTTCATTGCATGTCATATCTTTTTTGTTGCGTTGAGGACAATATGGGAATCAAGTTGGGGGGTGAGGTGCACCATTTGCATGATTCACCAATGTTTGTGGAAATTTTTGTGGATAATACCAATTTTTGTGGTGAAAATTCACCTTTCACATATCATACAGATTTTTGTTTACATTAGTGCAAATTATGTGAAAATTTTTGTGAAAAATATCTGAATGTTGATCGGTATCCCCTTATTAAGAGTGATTGGGTTGGATGATATGTTGATCTTTGTTTTGAACCTTGAGCACATGAGCATGTTGTAGAAGTTAATCCTAGGCATAAGTATCACATATGTATCTGCTTTTGAACTCAATCGTATGTGCTCCTTGAATGTGTAATTTTGGCAATTTACAAATTGGATTCATATTTTAAGCTTGACGTTAATAGTGGAGATGAGTAAGAACCCACGAGAGCTTTAGTGCCAATCCTTGTTGAATGG
The DNA here is from genome assembly GCA_963454935.2 of Ilex paraguariensis. NCBI lineage: Eukaryota > Viridiplantae > Streptophyta > Magnoliopsida > Aquifoliales > Aquifoliaceae > Ilex > Ilex paraguariensis. Next base: position 131,570 of record CAUOFW020002558.1, read on the forward strand.
GGCTTACATTTAATTAGGGAACAATTCTTCAAATTTCAAATTTGTTCAATAGTCTCATTATGCTTGTTTCGGTTAGGTGCATTTGTGTGGTGAATAACTTTTCTAGAAATGCNTTCGTATGTGCTCCTTGAATGTGTAATTTTGGCAATTTACGGATTGGATTCATATTTTAAGCTTGACGTTAATAGTGGAGATGAGTAAGAACCCATGAGAGCTTTAGTGCCAATCCTTGTTGAATGGGGCTTACATTTAATTAGGGAACAATTCTTCAAATTTCAAATTTGTTCAATAGTCTCATTATGCTTGTTTCGGTTAGGTGCATTTGTGTGGTGAATAACTTTTCTAGAAATGCATAATGTTCCTCCATGCTTATCCAGAGGTGATATTGGGCCATTTTTGAATATTTTGAGCCTTAGCCTTTTTCTTGTGAAAATATTATCCCTAGTGTCGTGATCGAGTCTTACTTGAAATTTGTTTCTATGCCACACAATTAACCAAGCCAGTGAAAAATGATAAATATCTATCTCACCTTGGTAATTCCTAGAGCTTAATATGAGTNATCCAGAGGTGATATTGGGCCATTTTTGAATATTTTGAGCCTTAGCCTTTTTCTTCTGAAAATATTATCCCTAGTGTCGTGATCGAGTCTTACTTGAAATTTGTTTCTATGCCACACAATTAACCAAGCGAGTGAAAAATGATAAATATCTATCTCACCTTGGTAATTCCTAGAGCTTAATATGAGTNGTCATATCTTTTTTGTTGCGTTGAGGACAATATGGGAATCAAGTTGGGGGGTGAGGTGCACCATTTGCATGATTCACCAATGTTTGTGGAAATTTTTGTGGATAATACCAATTTTTGTGGTGAAAATTCACCTTTCACATATCATACAGATTTTTGTTTACATTAGTGCAAATTATGTGAAAATTTTTGTGAAAAATATCTGAATGTTGATCGGTATCCCCTTATTAAGAGTGATTGGGTTGGATGATATGTTGATCTTTGTTTTGAACCTTGAGCACATGAGCATGTTGTAGAAGTTAATCCTAGGCATAAGTATCACATATGTATCTGCTTTTGAACTCAATCGTATGTGCTCCTTGAATGTGTAATTTTGGCAATTTACAAATTGGATTCATATTTTAAGCTTGACGTTAATAGTGGAGATGAGTAAGAACCCATGAGANTACGAGACGACTGAGTGTCGGGTGACCTCAAAAATGTCCCCAAAAATAAAATTTATAAAATTTCTTATAATGTAATTTAATTTCATATAAAAATGATTTAAACTTAAACTGGGACGAAATTAAGTCGTTTCGGGACAAAAACAGACCCGGATATAGGGAACATGCGGCGCGACGTGGACCACAAAATTAAAGGGTGTAAATAGGGTGAAATATCTGATTTTCTCCACACATATCAGCTGGCTTCTCACGTTGGAAGAAAGGAGAGGGACAAGAGAGGAAAAATCAAAAGCTCCACCTTCTCTCTTCAATCTACGGATCTCCGTTGGTTGAATTGACTCGGACCAAGAGTTAAAGTCGATCACCTCGAAGAGGGCTATCCAACCATACCATGAACGAAGGATTTTACCAAAGATCCAAAGAGGAAATTTTGGGAAAATCAAGAGTTTTGGGGCTTGGGAGGTGTTCTTGAAGGTTCTACACTTCGTTTTACACTTCAAGAGGTAGGATTTCCTCCTACTTTGGTTTATTTCTGACCTATGGTATCCATGTGGAATGGGTAAGTGTATAGCTATATATGTCACTTGCCTATTGTTAGGGAAATGAGGAAATGGGTATGGAAATGACTCGAACCAATTGCTAGTTTGAATTTGGTGTAGGGAAGTTACTTGTGTAATTTCTTGGAACTTGTTAGTATGTGGATAATTTTGTGTGATAACTTGATTGGTGTCTTGAAGGTATTTTGCTAAATTCCTATGTGAGAATTAAGTTTGTTATGGCATGGATCATGTATGACATGCTTGATAAAATTGTAATTCAATAAGTGAGTTGATATATGTTAATAGTATATTAGCATCATGATGGATTGTGGTATTCATATGCTTAAGATATAAATTGTCATGGGATATGTTGATATGCGATTTAAGTTGCTCATTTGGCATTCATTGCATATTGTGCATGAAGTTGGTGTTACATTCATGGGCATTAGGCATGAGTGTGGGTGTGTGTACATGGTTTAATCAAACACTACTCTTGGTGCTTGATAAGTGGACTCAGGAAGGTTGGATCGAAGATCCGGCCAAGTTGCATGTTGCATCAAAAACTTGTGTCAGGTATAGCAAGAAGGGTTAGATATGGCCCTAGGTGCAAGACCTGACCACTTNCGGCCAAGTTGCATGTTACATCAAAAACTTGTGTCAGGTATAGCAAGAAGGGTTAGATATGGCCCTAGGTGCAAGACCTGACCACTTGGTTCATACACTCCCCTGAGGTGAAATTCTAGAATAGTGTAATGATGTACGAAACCAGCGGTGAGACTCCAAGAATCCAAATACCCAAATAAAGACACATAAATTTGTTTTGTAAATTAGTCATTCGGTGTGAAACATCAATGACAGAGGCTTGGAATGCCTTGAGTTTTTATACATGTAGCATTGCATGGTTTAAAGGGAGCCGGTGGAGGCTCGGGGTAAAGTGCATGAGTGAGTCTCATCTCATTTCATGGCATGGCATAGTGGAATTCTAACATTGAATTGCATATTCTTAAGTGGAATGGGTGTTGCTTGTTGATTGTTGCATGTGCACATTTCATATGCACTTAGGTTGGGGAGTAGCTGATTCGTGCATAAAATTAACATTTTTTGCTATGCCTTTTTGGACTAATTGTACTTTGATGGACTTTAAGTAATGACATTTCAAGTCCTAAAGTGAACAAAGGCTCAAGAACAAAAAAAAATCACACTTGAATGTAACACCAGCACAATGGAGAACAAAATTACAAAAGGTTGGGACAAAGCAAGAACGTTCAAACGTCAACCCACGTTCGAACATCCTCTCAAATCCTGTCAAGATCAACTGCTGAGACATGGTGTGCTGCAGTCAACAAAGAGAAAATGCTGAGGTACTTGAGTACCACGTTCGAACACCAACTTATGTTCGGACGTCGTCTGGAATCCTGAGAAGACTACACCACTGGAACCTGGCATGTTGTAGTAAAGAAAGAAGAACCACAGAACAGGAGTACTTGGGTACAATGTTCGAACGACACTCCACATTCGAATGATGTCTTGAGTGACTGAGGACCAAGAGTGTAAGGTAAAAGTTGTTCAAGACGTATGGCAGTGACCATCACAGAGACCACGGCCNAAAGAACCACAGAACAGGAGTACTTGGGCACAACGTTCGAACGACACTCCACATTCGAATGATGTCTTGAGTGACTGAGGACCAAGAGTGTAAGGTAAAAGTTGTTCAAGACGTATGGCAGTGACCATCACAGAGACCACGGCCCACTTGAGTGGAAGGAATCAGTTTCCATCTGGCGTTCGAACGCCCTCAAAGCGAAGACACAGACAACGTTCGAATGGAATCTCACGTTCAAACGTCCTTAAAGAAAAGACAGACTTAACTTTCGAACGCTAGATCACGTTCGAACGTCCCCCTTCAGACTACCTGTAGAGTAGTTAATTCCCATGGGCGGCAAACATTATTCACTCATCCTCTCTTATCTCCTACCCCCCTCCCCTTCCTTGCATATAAATAGTCCCATGTTGGGAGCTTAAAGCGCACTGTTCCTCTTGTAGAGAAAAGGGGGAGCAATCCTTGTTCTTGTAAAGTAAGAGTGTTTAGTAATCTAGTTCTTGAACATTTCATGTTTATGGTTTCATTTTGCATTAACCATGATGGAGGCTTAGACTCCCCATGTAGTTAGAGGGATGAGTAGCACTCACTTTTTTAGCTTTGCCAAAGCCATAAAAAGTGAGTAGTTCCTCATTCACTCTTTAGTAAGAGGTGATGAATATGTATAGATTATCCGAAAGATATGTTTGTACAACTTCTTCATGCTTTAATGCTTTATACTCCACCTGTTCATTGGATGATTGAATGTATCTAGCAAAGTTGAGGTACTTTGTATAANTTCCGAAAGATATGTTTGTGCAACTTCTTCATGCTTTAATGCTTTATACTCCACCTGTTCATTGGATGATTGAATGTATCTAGCAAAGTTGAGGTACTTTGTATAACGAAGGACTCCCTCTATGATATGGTTGACTCCTGCATAGAAAGACCCGTTGGTTCAAGGTAAGCACCCCGGCTAGCTCTTCATGACAACCTTTCAATCTCCACTATTATTGAGCTTATTTAAAGGATGGACCATTAATTCCATGGTTGGATGCCTTGTAGAAACACTTGCTTGTTTGTAGACGGGTTAAGTCTCGGCATAGACAATTCTTTTAAACTTCTAGAAAGGCATCGGAATCATGTGCTTAATTCNAGCTTATTCAAAGGATGGACCATTAATTCCATGGTTGGATGCCTTGTAGAAACACTTGCTTGTTTGTAGACGGGTTAAGTCTCGGCATAGACAATTCTTTTAAACTTCTAGAAAGGCATCGGAATCATGTGCTTAATTCTCACAGTCCATCTTTATCCTCCGATTAATTTGATATTGACACGGGAGTTAATTGAGCTATAAAGCACAAACATAACAAATCGGATAGTCAATTACAAGTCCTGATCCTCGAACTAAAGGGTGACTGTTATATTTTAAGAATCTTATGTTTTGTCTAGAAAACTCTTGAAAAGAATCTTCTATTCTATTCAAAAAACCCCACCACTCCAAACTCTCAAAATTTTCGGTTGCTTTCTCTCTATTATTGTTTACTTCAAAACACCAATCATAGTCCCTGTGGAATCGACTTCGGACTTAACCGGATTATTACTACAACTTAACCGCTTGCACTTGTGTGTACACATTTCGGATCAAGTCAGTAGCCTCCATAGGAGATACTCTATTGAGCGTGGCTCACCCTATATAGGAAAATATTTCAGGTGCAGGACACACATCAGTTGACGGCTCTCATTCGGGGCCTCGAGGATGAAGAGAGGCCGACTTGTGGCCTTTAATCCGTATTTTTGTAAAACATTTTGAAAATCATATTTTGGGGATGTAATCTTTTGAAAATGATTGTAATAGAACTTGTTTTAACTGTGTTTGTTGTTAAAATATATGTCACATGAGTTTGGGTGGGTTTTGGAATGAAATGAAAATTAAAAACAGGTAAACACAAGCAATTCTGGGCAAAACCTTCCAGTAGAACAGGTAGGTGTGGTCTAGCGGGCAAAATCTACCGGAAGAACTTTTCTAGAGGACAAAACCTACTAGTAGGTCCATAAAAACCTACTAGTAGGTTTTCCAAAAAATTGAAATTTTAAGAATGTTTTGCCCGGCGTTTGGGCTATATGTTCTCTCATTTCAAGGATAGAAATGGAGTATAAATTGTGGTATATTGGACCTCGATTGGGTCAAATGGTGAAATGTGCACGAGTTAGACATGTGGGTTATAATCCTGGTTAAGGGGATGCTATTGACGTGATGTCGGGTTGTACGATAATCACGGGTACTTCCGTGGGTTAACGGGTGGTCAACGGTTGAAAAAGGACCCTCGATTTTAGGGGCGTCACATAAATTACATATTCATTCCACACAGACACAAGTTTTGAAAGGAAATGTCTAGGTGGATACTCTAGAATAACATTTAAGGCTATGATGTGATTCATGTGTGATTAGTTTGGGTGCATTGGACAAAGATATTGTTGACATCTCAGTGCTAGTTAGGATAAGGGCATATGTTTTAAATGTTAGAAACGAGGAAAATAAGTTTATAGGAACCTTCACTGAAAACCTTCACGAGATAAAACTCATCCACTACGGATCACCTAGGGGTTTAAAGGCTTGTTGCATATGCTAAATGCAATAACGGAATTAGAATATTTTTGTTTGCCTAGTTTTTACATTTAGTTTGATAGGGACTAGCAAAGCTTAAGTTGCGGGGTGTGATGATAATATAATATTGCCTATTTAACAACCTCATTACATGCATTTTAACTTAACTTTGCATTAATTACTTAGAATTTGTCAAAATTACGAATAATGTGGAAATTTTGATGTTACAGGTAATTATAGCATAAATGATGGATTTTGGAACCTTGTAACTAAGTGTGAATGGTGGTGAAGAGATGGGCACATTACATGAGGATTAGGAGGCTACCTAAGCTTAGAAAGCTCAAGGAAGAAGATGAAGTTTTAGCTTAGATTTTTGCATTTCTTCCACTCATTTCACTTGTAGTCTTTAGTAAGACGTTTTGTAAGCTTCATTTATTACTTTTAATGTCATTGATTTCAACTGCTTTGCAAATTTAGTTCTACATTTTAGATTTTACCATTGCTGTATTAAGTTTTCTTCATTTTCAAGTTTTGAAATGGGTATTGAATATTATTCTTCTTAGTTAACTTTTCTTTCATCAATTTGAGTTCTAATGTTCATTTCTCCATTATGTCTCTTTACTTTGTGCATGTCTTTCCCTTTAGTATGAGTAGCTAAGTTTTATGTTGGCTAATCCAAGGGAGAACTCCTATTGGGTATTCAATTTCAACTCGTTTTCTTTCTGCCTTTTAGTGTATGTTGATTCGGTTTGACTAGGTTGAGTGTGGACGTGGTTGTGAGTTCTTGATACACCATAGACTTGTCACAGGGTATGTTTGAATCCTCACCTCCATTTTGGTGTTGCGCTTCCTATGGATCAATCCAACATCCAGACACCATTAGAGGAAGGTCTTGAGTTAATTTGGCATTTCCATTGGAATGACCTCTTTGGATTAGCCAATACTTGTTTTCATTACATTTTAAGCAAAATCTCCACTCACCCAAACACAAAACTCAAAGATTTTACACTTTTCCATTTTCACAAAATCACCTTCACATAATTCCATTCATTCCTAAGGAGACGACCTTGGAATACTCATTCCAAGTAAAACACTACATTGCAAGATTCTCTCTATGCTTGGGGAGCAATTTTGCAAACACACACACATTTTGTTCATTCACACACCCGTTTTCCCCATTTCTCACATCATTCCGAGGGAGAGTGACACTCCCCTACACACAAAAGCCATATACACATTAAGGGATGATGTCCAGAGATTAGGGAGTACAATGGAAGCCATCAATCATTTAGTCTGAGCATGCTACACATTTTGTCAAAAGATATACATTCCTTGATCATAGCGAAAGCAAGGGTCATTAGAAAGTTAGAAATTGTTGACAATCAATCAAAACTCTTGTGCAAAAAATGTTAATTTCCAAACATTGATGAGCGAATCGCCTCGATGGTTGTGTAAAATGCAGTCGTTTAATGTATTTGAGAGAATACAATCAGTGTGCAGAACCAATTTTAGGTCAAACATTAGATCGTCTTGAGTTTATTAAGTATGGGAAGAGTAAGGAATATCATGAGATGCCATCTGATTCCATTCCCATGTTTTCAAGATATGTGAGACTTGAGATTAGTCAGATCACTAATGTCATTGATTTAGAAGATTTTGATTAAATTGATTCTAATCAAGGAATGCATGAATTTAGATTTGTGTAAATATGATGGTTAGAATAATCAAAAAGAATGTTAGTAGTAATTATGGAATGTTACTTGTTTAATGTGTTAAATTGTGGAATTAAACTAATATTGTAAAATACAGGAAAATAACTGAAGCAGAAAAGTAGCAGAAGGCCAGCAGTCAATAGGCAAGAAGCTAAAAATATAAGGACCCCACCATCTGGATGGTGATGGTGGCGTCCGAACGGTACTACCTATATAAAAATCGGAGGTGTAAAACTGATCAATTTTTGAGTTTCCCTCGGTGTAGAATTCAAAAAATAGCAGCCTCCTTGCACCTTCTCTCTTCAGATTCGCTTCACCCAGTAATTTTTCTTCGATTCCCTTTCGATTAAACTCTTACCCATACTATTTAATAGGTTCTTATCGATCAAATCCGTTGAAATCTANTATTGTAAAATACAGGAAAATAACTGAAGCAGAAAAGTAGCAGAAGGCCAGCAGTCAATAGGCAAGAAGCAAAAAATATAAGGATCCCACCATCTGGATGGTGATGGTGGCGTCCGAACGGTACTGCCTATACAAAAATCGGAGGTGTAAAACTGATCAATTTTTGAGTTTCCCTCGGTGTAGAATTCAAAAAATAGCAGCCTCCTTGCACCTTCTCTCTTCAGATTCGCTTCACCCAGTAATTTTTCTTCGATTCCCTTTCGATTAAACTCTTACCCATACTATTTAATAGGTTCTTATCGATCAAATCCGTTGAAATCTGGAATCAAGAGAAAAATCAAGAAAAGATGATCCTAGAGTAAGAACGAAAGCTTTTTTGAGTCGAGCTAGGAGATGATCATCTTTGTCATCCAAAGCGCCCCCGTAGCAACCCCAAGGTTAGAATAATTACAATGCTGCGATGTTTGAGACCATCGATCAACTGGTCTGGTATGATAATTACTCTTTCTCCGAAACCATTATTTGTGAAAGGCCTATTGCTTATGAACATTTTCAGCATATCGGGGTAAGACAGAATCTTGCTGCCCGGGGTTGGTTAAATTATGTTAAGTTTGTTGCTCCTGCATATGAATGCCTAGTCCATGAATTTTAGAGAAATGAGAAGGAAATCNCTTTGTCATCCAAAGCGCCCCCGTAGCAACCCCAAGGTTAGAATAATTACAATGATGCGATGTTTGAGACCATCGATCAACTGGTCTGGTATGATAATTACTTTTTCTCCGAAACCATTATTTGTGAAAGGCCTATTGCTTATGAACATTTTCAGCATATCGGGGTAAGACAGAATCTTGCTGCCCGGGGTTGGTTAAATTATGTTAAGTTTGTTGCTCCTGCATATGAATGCCTAGTCCATGAATTTTAGAGAAATGAGAAGGAAATCGAGCCTAGGGAGGTTTGAGTTTTTGTTGGGCGAGTGGTATTCCGAGTTACATTGGCCACTATTGCAAATTTTTTCAATCCCGTCCTAAGATATCCAAACCCGTAATACCCTTACATTGAATTGCCTAATATGACTGAGATTAGGATAGAATTGATGGCCAGACTATGTATGGGATAGGCCAAACAAATATATCCAGCAAGGGGACTTGATGGACAAGTATCAGATTTTGAACTTGATAATTATGAACAGTTTGTTGCCCTAGTCCTAGAAAACTAGATATACACCAAGAGAGCCTACTTCCTGTATGCATTTGGGATGGGACATAGTATTGATTTTCCAACTTGATCATGGACCAGATGATGTTAACTGTGAAAGTAAAGCAGACCTCACTCTCGTATGCTATGTTAGTTTCTGAGTTGTGCAAGAGTAAAAAAGTGATCACGGATTCCTCATGGCCAACGGTGGAGCATTTTGCACCGTTGGACAAGACTTTATTAAGAAAGAGTCATGCAGGGTAGCCTAAGGAGCAGTAGGAGGTACCACCCATGCCACATGCAAAACCATTTCAGGGAGGTGAAGATTGGTTATAGACAGGTTAAGTCTAGGCATAGCCAATGTTTTCGATTCAATGCATAAACTGAAATCTCTTCATCACTTAATCATCAACCTGCCAGTTGAATAATTATAGTATTCCTCCTAAATGGCTTGCCTTTTGGTTTACTAGGGTTGTTTAACTGATGCATGGTTCATAGATGTCAATTGAGTAATTCAAGTATTCCTCCTGAATGGCTTGTCTTTTGATTTACTCGGATTATTTTATTATTGCATGGAACAAATACCTACTGGCTAACCTAATCAGTTGTTGGATATAGTTTAATATACATCAAACCTACCGATTGAGTCTCTACTGACATGGGGGTTAATTTGTTGTAAGGTGGCATTTTCAATAACCAAAACAATATATTGCATGTGGAATCCCCAAACTGAAGGGTACCTTTTAATTATTTCATTTCCACAGTTTAATTAAGTATTTATTTTCATTGTTCTACGCTCACAGCACAAGCTATCTCATTTCATTTTGTNGGTTTAGAGTTTGAGAGAGTTTTATAAAATAATGTTTTAGTTAGATTTAATTATTCCACTTCTAGTGATAGTTTGGTTTCAAATTGTAAGTTTGGAGAAGTTACACTCTTTATTGTCTTTGTATTTGGTATTTATTTGATGGATGGATGGATGGCTTATGCTCTAAATGGAGCTTGATCCTCTGGGTTAGAGATTTGAGCTTGAGTCTGGGTTGGAAAAGTGTTCTGGGGAAGGGGGGCTATCTATTACCCTAAAATAACGTTGTTTACTTATCTTGATGCTAGTGCATATTAAACATTTGAAGACTTAATGATTGGACTCAAGATTAGCTTTTTTTCTTTGGGGCATTACAATTTTTCTCATCTATAAAGCATACTACATGGTTAGAATACGTTAGAAAATCAACAATGCTTAATCCCAAACAAGAATCATCCCTCAAATCACACCAAAACTTAGCCGGAAGCAAAATCCATCAAACTGAAATTGGTAACAAAAAATTTAACACCCCAACCCATGGTACAATATTTGTCACAATACGATAAAAAAAAAAACTCAACAACAACCATATATCCCTGCCATTGTTTTTTTCACCTTGCTTTGTATAAATATAATCACATAAAAAATTATCGAACCCCTTAATGGAATGGCTTGCCATGAGCCCTACTTATTTATAGACCGTAATATTGATCTAAATGCATGACATATAAAAATACAATTTANTTTTTTTTCACCTTGCTTTGTATAAATATAATCACATAAAAAATTATCGAACCCCTTAATGGAATCGCTTGCCATGAGCCCTACTTATTTATAGACCGTAATATTGATCTAAATGCATGACATATAAAAATACAATTTAAATTTAAAGGACATATTAACATGACCCCCACGAGGACATCCCAATTGACCCTCTAGACTTGGCAGTGGACTCCTTACGTCTTTACAATTTTTCTTGAAAAGTTATCAGGACCATTAGTAAGAGCAAAGATGCGATNTGAGGACATCCCAATTGACCCTCTAGACTTGGCAGTGGACTCCTTACATCTTTACAATTTTTCTTGAAAAGTTATCAGGACCATTAGTAAGAGCAAAGATGCGATNGTCCTTTAGCCATTTCTCAACACTGTTCAACCCTAGGCACCTCTAGAGAGTGAACGGGAAGGAGAAAACACAAGAGACATCGCACCGTGGGAACAAATTAAACATGTTAGGGTTTGCATCAAAAGTTGGATTGATGGTAAGGGACTCTTCTTGAGTTCTTTCTTTGAGACTTAAGGTATATATATGTATGTTTTAAATCATTTTGATAGTTATATGATAAATAGTGATGAGTTCTTGGTTTCTTTTTAGTTGAAACATAGTTTTAAACAAAATACATGTTTGGGTTCAAGAAGTTCTTATTCTTATTTTAAAAAAACTCTACTTTTGCGAAATACAAATTTTGATGCAAAAAATAAATTGGTTCTTGGTTTCTAAATTCCAATTCTTGAATACACCATGTTTATAACCAAATACTTGTAGTATCTTCAAGAAATTGAGATTTTTGGCAAAACCCTAAAATTTTGATATTGCAATTATGAAGCATTGCTTGATATGATCACTTGCATATTTTAATTCCATTGTTATCGTATCTTGAGAATTGTGAAAGTTGTAATATACGAATCTTGATGGAAATTATAATTTGTTGAGAATAGAGTTTTTGTAAAAGATTTGGTTTTTATCTCTTGTATGATTTTGGGCGTAACGGACTTAAATTACCTTCGAAAGCTATTGTAGAGTGTTAGAGGTTAGTCTATCCCAGTGGGGGTGAGATGGTTGCCTAGCACTTGTAGTTGGTTGTTTCCTTGAGAGGTCAACCACTATTGTTTATGAAGGTTCGAGGCTGAGGGATGTATACCTTTCAGGGGAAGATTTTGTCAATGTCGTGTGAGATGGTATATGCCCTTCCTAAAGTAGTTTGTGATGTAGCCCTGTGGGGAATGATTGAGATTGTTTGTGATTGTGGTGGGTGATCGAGGTAGGATCGTTGTGTAGATTCCTGAGAAGCAACCAATTTTCATTGTTTATTCATGTCATGGATTTACTGTATGCTATAAACTTGAGATCATTACCATTTTCATTGTTTTATTTCCAAAAAGGTATATATGCTATTTTCCAAAAGAAACTTGTCTTCTTTAAACAGTTTCAAAACCTTGTTTGGATTTGAGGGGGATTCTCTATAGGCATTGGCATGGAGGAGAATGTCATGATAATTGAGCAGGTTGACTATGAGGTGGTGGAGAAATAGGAAGTGGACCCCATCCTACAGGAGTAAAGCTATTTTACTAATGGTTTAGAGTTTGAGAGAGTTTTATAAAATAATGTTTTAGTTAGATTTAATTATTCCACTTCTAGTGATAGTTTGGTTTCAAATTGTAAGTTTGGAGAAGTTACACTCTTTATTGTCTTTGTATTTGGTATTTATTTGATGGATGGATGGATGGCTTATGCTCTAAATGGAGCTTGATCCTCTGGGTTAGAGATTTGAGCTTGAGTCTGGGTTGGAAAAGTGTTCTGGGGAAGGGGGGCTATCTATTACCCTAAAATAACGTTGTTTACTTATCTTGATGCTAGTGCATATTAAACATTTGAAGACTTAATGATTGGACTCAAGATTAGCTTTTTTTCTTTGGGGCATTACAATTTTTCTCATCTATAAAGCATACTACATGGTTAGAATACGTTAGAAAATCAACAATGCTTAATCCCAAACAAGAATCATCCCTCAAATCACACCAAAACTTAGCCGGAAGCAAAATCCATCAAACTGAAATTGGTAACAAAAAATTTAACACCCCAACCCATGGTACAATATTTGTCACAATACGATAAAAAAAAAAACTCAACAACAACCATATATCCCTGCCATTGTTTTTTTCACCTTGCTTTGTATAAATATAATCACATAAAAAATTATCGAACCCCTTAATGGAATCGCTTGCCATGAGCCCTACTTATTTATAGACCGTAATATTGATCTAAATGCATGACATATAAAAATACAATTTAAATTTAAAGGACATATTAACATGACCCCCACGAGGACATCCCAATTGACCCTCTAGACTTGGCAGTGGACTCCTTACATCTTTACAATTTTTCTTGAAAAGTTATCAGGACCATTAGTAAGAGCAAAGATGCGATCAATATTTATGAGCACAACCAGTGATAAAGAAAACTTTATTTATTTATGAACAACCTTAACAACGCATCAGGTACTTACTTTCAAAGTACATTTCAACTCATACATATTGTTTGTTTGCATCACATAGACATAACCTGTATATACTACATTGGAAAAATATACAACACATATATTTACTTTCACATAATTAAATTATGCCACACAATGAATACCCCACACGCACACAAACTAAACAACCTATCAATAACAATTGCCACACATGCTATATTTAGTTGCACAGATTCTTGCATCACACAGGCAACATGTATCACAAGCTTGTATCACCACATAGATATCATTCGTCAGTTGAACAACTCAAACCACACTAATGGTTTATGTCATTCAGACGACCTACATCACATAGAGACTTTTTGATCACGTTACTTAAACGACTCTACCACATAATCAAATTCTGTCACATAGATGACTCAAGCCATATAAATACTTCATATTACTTAGACCACCCAAATCACATAATTCTCTCTCATCACTTAAATGACTCTCATAACACTACTGTGTGTCTCCGCTCAATTAATTATTTCCAACAATAACCATAGCAAAAACATATGCTTAAAAATCTAATAAATTATCACAAAATGTTGTAGGATGGTGCACCTACCTTGTGGAAAATTCTATCTCATAAATGACTCCTCTGTCAGAGCTTTTGGGCAGCATTCTTTGCAGTGCTCATCCCTGATCCTGGCACTCAATATTCATAATCCCATTCGAATATTAATAAGTAGTACCTCTTTTTCTCAATTTGGTTTACTCGAATAAAGTTCCGTAGTTTAATAGTGTCACATTCAATAATTCAACCACACCGAATAATGTTAATTACTTGAATAGATTAAACTAGTATTTTATAACCAATTGAAGTCACATGAAATAATTTATTCGTAGCAAGTAAAATTTCCTACTCGAATCCATTACACTCAAAGTAAAATTTTCTCACAAAATTATACTAACCCAAAGTATACTTGAATCTACATAATTTCCTATAAAATCATAAAATTGCATGCTTTTTTTTATAATTACTCATACCCATGAGTTTCATTAAAATTCAACAAGTCACAAGATTCCTAATTACCCACCAAACCACAAAACCCTTGACCAAAATTGAACCACGTATAACAATTCCACTCTTTTATTTTTCATGATGTGACACCCCTAAAATCGGGGGTCCCTTGTTAACCGTTGACCATCCGTCAACCCCTGAAAACACCAATAATTGTCATCCAATCTCACATCACGTCAATAGAATCCCTTTAACCGAGATTGTTACCCACACGTATAATACATGCATATTTTGCCATTTAACCTAACCGGGTCCAATATATCACAATTTATCTTTATTTTATGTCCATTTATATCCTTGGAACCAAAGAACTCAAAGCTCAAATGCATGGCAAAACAATTTTAAAATTTCAANCTCCTTAAGCCATTTCTCAACACTGTTCAACCCTAGGCACCTCTAGAGAGTGAACGGGAAGGAGAAAACACAAGAGTCATCGCACCGTGGGAACAAATTAAACATGTTAGGGTTTGCATCAAAAGTTGGATTGATGGTAAGGGACTCTTCTTGAGNTGTAGGTTTTGCCTGATGAACAAAATTCTGCTTGTACGTGATCCTACCTATAGGTCTTGCCCACTGGACCACGTTCTACCGGTAGGTCCTGCCCAGATTTGCCTGTGTTCACCTGTTTTCAATTTCCAATCCATTTCAAACCTNGGTAGGTTTTGCCTGATGAACAAAATTCTGCTTGTACGTGATCCTACCTGTAGGTCATGCCCACTGGACCACGTTCTACCGGTAGGTCCTGCCCAGATTTGCCTGTGTTCACCTGTTTTCAATTTCCAATCCATTTCAAACCTACCCAAACTCATGTAACAGATATTTGTACATCAAAAATAGTTAATACAAGTTCTATTACACTAATTTTCAAAAGATTACATGTCCCAAAACATGGTTTTTCACAACATTTTACAAAATATGGATTAAAGGCCACAAGTTAGCCTCTCTTCATCCTCGAGGCCCTGAATCGTCCACCAGCGTGTATCCCCCACCTAAAATTTTTTCCCGTATAGGGTGAGCTACGCTCAATAGAGTATCTCCTACAGAGGGTANAGCCTCTCTTCATCCTCGAGGCCCTGAATACGAGCCGTCCACCAGCGTGTATCCCCCACCTGAAATTTTTTCCCGTATAGGGTGAGCTACGCTCAATAGAGTATCTCCTACAGAGGGTACTCCCCAACCTAGATGCATATGAAATGTGCACATGCAACAATCAACAATCATTATCCATTCCAATCAAGAACATGTAATTCAAGATGAGAACTCTACCATGTCATGTCATGATAAATTATATCCAATGATAACTTTGAAACAAACGTCGTGTTTGTAAAACTGAATCATTGTTGGATGTTACACATCAAATGACTATTTTATAAAACATGTACACTTTTCTGGAATTTTGCCTCAGGGGAGTGTACGAACCTGATATTTTATCAAACAAAATCATGTGTTTTTGTTGGGTAGCAGAGTTTTGGTATCATAGTGCAGGTTTCGCAAACCAATACACTTTTTTAGAATTTTACCTCAAGGGAGTATATGAACCAGGTAGCCAGGTCTTGCACCCGAGGGAGAGTCTAGCCCTACTTGTTATACCCAACACAAGTTTTTCATACAACCATGCAACTCAATCAGATCTTCAATCTAACTTTTCCGAGCCCACCCATCAATCACCAAGTATGGTGTTTGATCAAATCATGCACACACACTCACACTCATGTCTAATGCCCATGAATGCGATGCCAACTTCTTGCCCAATATGCAATGAATGTCAAATGAGCAATTAAACCGCATATCAACATATCCCATGACAATTTATATCCTAAGCATATAATTACCACAATCATCATGATGCTAATATATTAACAACATATATTAACTCATTCATACTCCATAACATTTCACAAGCATATTACTACATTATCTATGTCAATAACATGCTTTATTCACAAAGGCACAATATTAACACATATCATGCCACATAATATTAAATTCCAAGAATTTTCACAAATGACATCCACATGTCAAGTTCAAGCTAGAAATTCATTTAGACCATTTCTATGCCCATTTCCTCATTTCCATACCAATAGGCAAGTGACACATATAATTATACACCTACGCATTCCATATGGGCATCCTAGGTTAGAAATAAACCCGAGTAGGAGGGAACCCTACCTCTTGAAGCATAAAATGAAGGGTACAACCTTCAAGAATACCTCCCAAGCCCCAAAAATCTTGATTTCCCAAAAATCTCCTCTTTGTATCTTCAGTGAAATTCTTCGCTCTTTGTATGGTTGCATAGCCCTCGTCGAGGTGATCAACTTTAACTCTTGGTNGAACCTTCAAGAATACCTCCCAAACCCCAAAAATCTTGATTTCCCAAAAATCTCCTCTTTGTATCTTCAGTTAAATTATTCGCTCTTTGTATGGTTGCATAGCCCTCGTCGAGGTGATCAACTTTAACTCTTGGTCCGAGTCAATTAAATAAACAGAGCTCCGTAGATCGTAGGGAGAAGGTAGAAATTTTTATTTTTCTTTTCTCTCTTCTCTCTCTTTCTCTTCTAACATGTACCAACTGATAGAAATGGGGAGAAATCAGATATTTATCCCTTATTTATACTCTTTAGTTGCGTGGTCCACGTCGTACCACACGATTCTTATTTTCGAGTCCGTTTTTGTCCCGAAATGACTTAATTTCGTTCCAATTTAAGTTCAAATTATTTTTATTTGAATTTTCCTTNACCAACTGATAGAAATGGGGAGAAATCAGATATTTCTCCCTTATTTATACTCTTTAGTTGCGTGGTCCACGTCGTACCACACGATTCTTATTTTCGAGTCCGTTTTTGTCCCAAAATGACTTAATTTCGTTCCAATTTAAGTTCAAATTATTTTTATTTGAATTTTCCTTCAATTATAAGGAAATTTTATAAATTTTATTTTTGGGGGACATTTGTAAGGTCACCTGACACCTAGTTGTCTCGTAAAATGTAAAAAATCTGACTATCTCGAAATTTGATGAAAATTGACTAGGCAACTCGATTTCACGAGACGAATCCAATAGTGAAGTCCGTTGAATCATCCGAGCTCTATAGAAATACGTATTTTAATTCTGCATTATAGTGGCAAATTACCGTTTTGCTCTTTTTCGGAANAGGCAACTCGATTTCACGAGACGAATCCAATAGTGAAGTCCGTTGCATCATCCGAGCTCTATAGAAATACGTATTTTAATTCTGCATTATAGTGGCAAATTACCGTTTTGCTCTTTTTCGGAAAAAGTTTAAGTTTACCCGGGTTTTACAATGTAACAACCTTAAGTTCAATTACACACCCAGATAAATATTAAGTTAAATCCTTCATGCATTAACCATAGTTCATACTAAACACCATACTTTAATATATACACAACACCCAAACTCATACAAGATACCATAATTTAAATACATGCAACACTCAAAATATATATACTAGAGTTGGATTTCTACATCTTAGAAGAAAAAAATGGATTATAATTCTTACCTCTGCACCCACCCTTTTCTTCTTTTCTTCTTTTTGTTTTCTCCTTTCTTTCTTCTTCCCTTTTTTTTTCTTCTTCCTTTTCTTTTGGTTCTTGTTCTTGCCGAAAATACCTAAGTGTAAGACTCCTTTGTTTTTTTTTTTTTTGCATGCAAGACATGCCTTCCATGTCTTCCTTAGTGGAGTACCTCCATCATTACCTATATATATATCCAAAATATTGATAACCCATTAATTTCGTATTTTGTACCCTTAATCCACTCTTTGTATATACTAACACATTTTATTTTAATAACAATAAATTAATGTCACATGCTTGCCACCCAATTAATTTCACATGTGCTAACGTACATAAAATAATAAAGTCATAGCATATGTCAACATTCCTATTTAATTTCTTACACTTAAATAAAAAGATTCCCTCTATAATCATTATTTATACTTTATCTCTGAA
Organism: Ilex paraguariensis; assembly: GCA_963454935.2. Lineage (NCBI taxonomy): Eukaryota > Viridiplantae > Streptophyta > Magnoliopsida > Aquifoliales > Aquifoliaceae > Ilex > Ilex paraguariensis. The sequence continues at coordinate 149,888 of CAUOFW020002558.1, forward strand.
TATTAAAATATTCATTGTTTAGGTTGAAGTCTCATTTCAATTCTCGTAATTAAATACTGGTTGTCAATCAAAAGCATACATGTCATATGTAAATATGCATATTATAAATAATATATGTTTGTCTGCAATTGTTTCCTCAGGAATTTCGTCCCCGAAATTGACTTCCTCGGCTTCCCATGTTACTCCTTCAACTGCTTGGTTCCACCACAACATTTTAACCCACAATATTTAATAAAATGGTAGGATATGACTGCTCGGGTCTCACAACCATTTCCCTCTTAAAAGAATATTGTCCTTGAAATTCACTTACTACACTAATACAAATGAATAAGCTATTCACATAACCTATTTCATCGAACTCAGATAAGACTCTATCAATAAATCACCACAATGCAATTAATATAATAATTTGATAAACTATCTTATATCAATTTTTTCAAAAGATTGTAACTAGCAATATCTGCGTTTATTTTCCCATATAAGTCCTTTTGAGTTAATTGTGTACTATCTTTCCTATATCATTTGTCATAATTTTCATATAAAATTCTAGCGATGATATGTCAATAACTTAATTCACACATTAAACAAGCATTGAATGTCACATCACACAATCTCAACTTCATAAATCTTAATTAAAGGTGCAATGGATTGTCATAGAAAATGCACAACTCATGACAAACTATACATGTACTGCAAGTGATGAGCATAGATTTATTGCATATCTTGTATCTCTTTGCACCCATTTATACTTGCTTTTGTGGTGAAAATGGGGAAAATTGCATTTAAACTCACTTTTAATGGAGATTTGTGTGATTGTAGGTAAAGAGAAGGTAAGGGCATGTATTAAGCCTCCCATCAAGTGCTTAAAGTCCATGGAGAAGAAGGGGAGGCTTAACGGATGGCTCGAGACATCAAGAGACCAAGAAAATGTCAAAACATGTGAAAACCTATCGATAGAAGTTCATCAAAACCTATTGGTAGGTTTAGTACACTGGATTTCTTCTACCGCAACCTCTGCCAAAACCTACCGGTAGATTTTCCCTACTGGAAAAATCCTACCGGTAGGTTTCATGATTGTTCTACTGGTAGGTTTTGCCCAGAAACACTAGAAGCTTGCAATTTCAACTCCACCTACTTCGGGGGCCCACTTCTTGTCACCTCGCACGTGTCTTGACATCTGTGACACACTATGATGCTCTCTTACACCTAAAACCTAATTTTGGAAGAGAAAGCATGGAGGAGGAAGAGAGCGAAGAGGAATGGATGAGGGAGGCATGGAAGAGGAATGTTGGGCCAGTGGTTGCTTATAGCAGTACCCATACCCCTTTCAATCATAGCAAGTCAGCTTTCACAGTCCAAGGGAGGGTTGTGGACAAATTTGGACCAAGCTTTAGGATTATTGTTCAGTTTTTTTTACACAAGTTTAGAGAGAGAAGCTCAAGGAAGAAGATGAAGTTTTAGAGAGAGAAAGTTAGGTTTTCACAAGTTCTCCACCATTTTCATTCTAGCAAGCTTTAAAATACATGTAATCTTTCTTACTTTCACTTTAAACTCTTCCATTCAAGTTGTAATTTAGTTTAATCAAGTGTTTTAGCATTTCAATTTCTACGTATGGGTATTTTCCTCTTTAAGCTTGTAAGTTGGGTATGAATGATATTGTTCTTGTAGTCTAAAATTTTCCTTGCATCAATACAAGTCTTGTGCTTTATTTCACTACCATGTCCCATTACATTATGCTTGTTCTTGCTTTCATCATGAGTAGCTAGACTTTTAGTTGGCTAATCTAAGGGGAATTTTCCCGTGGGTATGTGAAATCAACTCCCCTCCATTCTTCCTTGCAGTGTAAAGTATTTGGTTTGACTAGACTGAGTGTGGACGTGGTTGTGAGCTCTTGATACACCGTAGACTTATCATTGGGTAAGCTTAAGTCCAACACCTACACATTATTCTCTCACTTCCTACGAATCAATCAATCACCTAGGCACCATTGGTTGAATGAATTGAGTTGATTTGGCATTCCCATTGGAAAGAATCCTATGGATTAGTGATTAGCACAAAATATTGCACATCATGTATGATTTTGTATCCCTTTTATACTTGTTTTTGTGGTGAAAATGGGAGGAAATGCAATTAATGAAACAAATTATGATGTTGCTCTGTGATTGTAGGTGCAGAGTTGGAAATGGCTTGAGTTAAGCCCCCATCATAGTGTTCAAAGTCAATGGAGATGAAATGGAGGCTTAACGAGTGGCTTGGAAGGTGAAAAGATCAAGAAAGGAGCAAACCAAGTAAAAACCTAACGGTAGGTTTGCTCATAAAACTACCGGTAGGTTTTACACATTGGAGTTGGACCAACTAGAAACCTACTGGAAGGTTTTGCTCACTGGAACAAAACCTACCGGTAGGTTTTGTCATCGACCTATCGGTAGGATTTGTTAAAAAAATGCCAGAACTTGCAACTCAAACTTTCTTTGCTTATGGGGCCCACCTCTGCTTATCCCACTCATCGCTGACATGTTATACATCCAAGCATGCCTCCCTACACCTAGGGTTGGACTTTGGAAGAAATGCATTTAAGAGGAAGAGGGAGAAAGAGGGAGGCATGGTGGGCTGCAGGCTAAACTTCATCTAGCCTATCCAAGTGTCAAATCACTTCCCATTGATGGGAAGCCTACTCTCACAGACCATAGGGGGGATGATGGATGAAAATGCAACATTCTTACACCATTATTCTGCTAGAGAAGCATTGTACAAAGAGAAGTTCAAGGAAGAAGACAGTTTTAGACAGAGAAGTTGGATTTTTGTATTTCTCTTACCCATTTCACTTGTAGTAATCTGGAATACTCTTGCAATCTTCATTTCTTGCACTTTAATCTAAGTCATTTCAAGTGTATTTCAAGTTTAGTTATGTATTCTTCAATCTATCATGTTTACAATAAGTTTTTCATTTCAAGCTTTTTAGTTGGGTATTCAATGCACTTATCTTTGTAGTTTGACTTTTTGTTGAATTAATACAAGTTTTAATCTTCATTTCATTACCATGTCTCTTAACATTATGTATGTCTTTGCATTTATTATGAGTAGCTAAGTTTTTAGTTGGTTAATCCAAGGGAGATTTCCTCTTAGGTATGCTAAATCAACTCTTTTTCATTCCTCCTTGTAGTGTAAGTTGTTTGGTTTGACTACGTTGAGTGCAGACGGGGTTGTGAGCTCTTGATACACCACAGACTTGTCACGGGGTATGCTTGAGCCTACACCTCCACATTAGTCCCCNGGAGCAAACCAAGTAAAAACCTAACGGTAGGTTTGCTCATAAAACTACCGGTAGGTTTTACACATTGGAGTTGGACCAACTAGAAACATACTGGAAGGTTTTGCTCACTGGAAGTAGGTTTTGTCATCGACCTATCGGTAGGATTTGTTAAAAAAATGCCAGAACTTGCAACTCAAACTTTCTTTGCTTATGGGGCCCACCTCTGCTTATCCCACTCATCGCTGACATGTTATACATCCAAGCATGCCTCCCTACACCTAGGGTTGGACTTTGGAAGAAATGCATTTAAGAGGAAGAGGGAGAAAGAGGGAGGCATGGTGGGCTGCAGGCTAAACTTCATCTAGCCTATCCAAGTGTCAAATCACTTCCCATTGATGGGAAGCCTACTCTCACAGACCATAGGGGGGATGATGGATGAAAATGCAACATTCTTACACCATTATTCTGCTAGAGAAGCATTGTACAAAGAGAAGTTCAAGGAAGAAGACAGTTTTAGACAGAGAAGTTGGATTTTTGTATTTCTCTTACCCATTTCACTTGAAGTAATCTGGAATACTCTTGCAATCTTCATTTCTTGCACTTTAATCTAAGTCATTTCAAGTGTATTTCAAGTTTAGTTATGTATTCTTCAATCTATCATGTTTACAATAAGTTTTTCATTTCAAGCTTTTTAGTTGGGTATTCAATGCACTTATCTTTGTAGTTTGACTTTTTGTTGAATTAATACAAGTTTTAATCTTCATTTCATTACCATGTCTCTTAACATTATGTATGTCTTTGCATTTATTATGAGTAGCTAAGTTTTTAGTTGGTTAATCCAAGGGAGATTTCCTCTTAGGTATGCTAAATCAACTCTTTTTCATTCCTCCTTGTAGTGTAAGTTGTTTGGTTTGACTACGTTGAGTGCAGACGGGGTTGTGAGCTCTTGATACACCACAGACTTGTCACGGGGTATGCTTGAGCCTACACCTCCACATTAGTCCCTCACTTGTTACTAATCAATCAAACACCGAGACACCATTGGAAGAATGTTTTGAGTTGATTTGACATTCTCATTCGAATGACCCCTTTGGATTAACCAATCTACATTTTATTGCATTTTTATCAAAAACTTCACTCACCAAAATGCACAACTATGAGATTTTACACTTTTTCATTTCTTTACAAAATCACCTTCACCACTACTTGGATGGTTTTTTGTCTTATGCCCTAATTTTTGAACATGAACCCTCAATGTATATATGGCTTATGTGTGTGGGTGAGTGCCAATCTCACTCGATTTCGATGCAAGAATTAGTAAAACGGGTGTGTTGAACGAAATGTGTGTGTGCATGTGAACAAAATTGCTCCCCAAGCACAGAGAGACTTTTGAGCGTCGTGTTTTACTTGGAAATTGTATTCCAAGGTTGTCTCCTCGGGGAAGGGGTGAATCTCTTTGAAGGTAATTTTGGTGAAAAATGAAGTGCAAAAATTTTTGATGTTAGAGTTTGATGATTTGTGGTCTTGATGAAAATAAATTGGAAACATGTGTTGGCTAATCCGAAGAGGTCATTCCAATGGGAATGCCAAATCAACTCAAAACCTTCCTACAATTGTGTCTAGATGTTTGATTGATTCATAGGAAGCGCAAGAACTAAAATGGAGTTGAGGATTCAAGCATACCCCGTGACAATTATACGGTGTATCAAGAACTCACAATCCTGTCCACACTCAACCTAGTCAAACCAAATTATCGTACACTATGAGGAAGAATGAAAAAGGGTTGGTTTGGCATACCCAAGAGGAATTCTCCCTTGGATTAGCCAACTTAAAAGCTTAGCTACTCAAATCTAAAACAAAGACATAAATGTAATGAAGAGACATTGTAAAGAAATTAAGATTAGAACTTAGTTTAATGCAAGAAAACATAAATCCAAAATATTAATTTATGCAAGAGAAATATTCAATACCCCTTTTAAAACTTGAAATGAAGAAAACTTCCTGCAACAATGGTGAAATCCAAACTGTAGAACTAAACTTGCAATGTACTAGTAATAAATGACATTAAAGACATTAAATGAAGCTTACACAAGTCTTATATGAACTACAAGTGAAATGGATGGAAAAAAATGCAAAAACATAAGTTTTCTCTCTCTAAAGTATGTCTTCTTCCTTAGAGCTTCTCTCTCTATAATGCAATGTAATCAGAATAATGGTGTATGGAGCTTGCATTTTCATCATTGAAGCTCCCCCTAGGTGTGAGATAGCCTTCCCATCCATAGGAGGTGGATTGGATGGCATGGAGCAGGCTAGGACAGCCTACATAGCACTCCCATGGTCTTTCTATTCTCTTTCCTCCAAATTAATGCTTCTACCTTCAAAGTCCAAGCTAGGTGAAGGAAGGGATGTCTGTGTGTAAGGGGTGTCATTGAACAAGTGTGAAACCCAATGGTGGGACCCCAAAGTTGCAGAATCTAGCATGTTTCAGCAAAACCAACCAGTAGGTCGATGGAAACCTACTGGTAGGTTTTACTCCAGTGAGCAAAATCTATTGGTAGGTTTGCGGTAGGTTCAAGTCTAGTAGTCAAAACCTACCAGTAGGTTTTCAATTATTTTGCTAAATTCTTGGTTCCTTCACCTTCCAAGCTATCGTCAAGCCTCCACCTCATCTCCATTGACCTTAAGCACAATGATAGGGTTTAACATGCACCATTTAAACTCTTTTACCTGCAAACACGCCGAAACTCCATTAATAGCTCGAAACATTGCAATTGCTCCCATTTTTACCATAAAAGAAAACCTAAAGGGGTGCAAAAGCACACATGATATGCAATATTTCATGCTAATCACACCCCCCAACTTGAGCTTTGCTAGTCCCTAACAAAGTTTATTTTCAACCCAATGAGTATGAAACTACAACAATCCATTTACACAAGTAATTCATCAAATAGTCAAAATACAAAAATCACAATGCAATTAAAGAAATGAACTTGACAAGATGGAACAACAACTTTGGTATTTCATTAATGTCTTTCAAACTTGAGTGCATGGAGTTAAAATTCAAAATGTGTAAAACCCGGCAAATTTAAACTTTTTATAAAAAGGGCAAAATGGTAAATTACCGCTGCAGTATGGGTTGAAAACCTTAATTTTTTTAAATCTTGAATGATGAAATGGACCTCGCCGTTGGATTCGTCTCGCGAAATCTAGTTATCTTGTCAAATTTCATCGAATTACAAAATAGTCAGATTTTTTATGTTTTAAGAGACGGTCGAGTCTCAGGTGACCCAAAAACGAGATTTTTGATGAAATTTCAAAATTTGGAAAATTATTTAAGGTAAGTTAAAAATAAAAATAATTTGAACTTAAATTGGGATGAAATTTAATCATTTCGGGCGAAAACAGACCCGGAAAAAATAGGGCCGTGTGGCGAGTTGTGGGCCAAGCATTGAGAAATATAAATAGGGGAAAATCAGATTTTTCAGCATTCTCTTGTCCAGCCGTTAGCTGATAAAAGAAGAGAGGGAAAGAGTTTGGATCCTCCACCTTCCCTCTACGATCTACAACTCCACGGTGCTCGGATCCACTCAGGCCAAGAAGGAAAGTTGTTCTCCTCGATGTAGGATACAAAACCATACCAAGGAGGTCAATTTTAGGCGAGATTCCAAGGATGGGATTTTTGGGAGGAGAAGATTCTAGGTAGAAGCGGGTTCTTGGGACTTCCTACGGTCGTTCTTTACGCTTCAAGAGGTAAGGTTTCTTCCTACTCGGGTTTATTTTACAACCTAGGGTGTTTTGTGTAATGGGTAGGTTCATAGATATATATATCACTTGCCCATGTATGTGGGGTGATGGAATTGATTGAAATGGTAAATTGGGTATGAGAAATTGACCTAATTTAAATTAAATACCTAGCTTGGAATTGATATATGGTAATTACTTGTAATTCCATGGAACTTGGTATTATGTGGGCATGCTATGTGTTTTAAATTATGCTTTGTGAACAAAGTGTGTTATTGGTATATATATGAGAAAATAACATGCTTCTGAATTGTTATTGGAATGAAATGTTGGTATATGTTCATTGATATATTGACATTGTGATGAAATTGGTGATAAATTGCATGATATATGTATACATGTGGTTAAAGTTGCTCATATGACATTCATTACATGTGGGCATGACATTGAAACAGCAATGGTGTATTACATTGCATATGCACGGAGACATCGCATTTTGATGGGTGTGGGTGCATGGTTGGCATCAAACACCACATAGGTGGATGATGGGTGTGCTCGGAAGAGTTGGATTGAATATCCGGCAGAGTCGCATGATTTCATGAAAAAGAATTGGGTCGGGATTAGCAAGAAGGGCTAGACTATCCCTCAAGTGAGGGGCCCGGTATTTCAGATACGCCCTTTCGTTGGTATATGAGTCCATAAAGTGTGTCGGTGTACGCGAAACCATTGGCGGAAGTCCATGAATTCCGTGTCGATTGGGTGACTGTTAGTATAAGTCCATAAATACCCATCGCAAGAAAGACCCGGAGGTTTTAAGTAGCCATTGGGCGTGTAACACCAATGGCGGGGGCATGGAAAGTTCGATTTTGACACTCATGGCATAGTATGGGGGAAGGTAAATGGCCGGAGCTAGAAAAGTCCAGTCTTATACACATAGGCTTTGCATATATTGTGGAGCCGGGAAGGGCTCGGGTAAATTGCATGAATGTACATCATCTCAATTCATGGCATGGTATGTTAGATTCCAACCTTGACTTGCTTAAGTGTTGGTTGGAATGATTGTTGTTGTTAAATGTTGCATGTGAATATTGTATATGCACATAGGTTGGGGAGTAGCCTCTGTAGGAAACATTTTACTAGGCGTTAGCTCACCTTATACGGGAAACATTTCAGGTGCGGGGTTCGTACTAGTGGAGGACTCACATTCGGGGCCTCAACGATGAAGAAAAGCCGGTTTGTGGCTTTTGAAAGCAAGTTTTTGTAAAACTTTTGTAAAATTCTATTTTGAGCATGTAATTGTGTAAATGGGCTTGTAATCATATGAAATTAATTGTAATAGAACTAGTATGTTTCAAGTCTTATGTGAAAAACAATACTTTACATGTTTGGGATGTTTGTGGAAAGGTTTGGAATGAATTGAAAATGAAAAATAGGTGAAACAGAAAATTTTGGGTAAAACATTCCGGAAGGTCTAGACAAAACCTTCCGGAAGGTTTGGACAGACAAGGAAAAATTGTCGAACAGTGGGTGAAACCTTCCGGAAGGTCTTCATATTTTTCACAAAATAAGGAATCCAGTGTGCAACTTCTTCCGGAAGGTTTGAACACACCTTCAGGAAGGTTGACACATCTTTCTTCAATATAGGATTCTAGTAAGCAAAGTCTTCTAGAAGGTTATGAAGACCTCATGGAAGGTCGACGAAAAATCTATGAAGGAACTTTTCCAGTAAGTAAAACCTTCCGGAAGGTCGAGCAAAACTTTCCGGAAGGTCGAGCAAAATCTGAAATTTTAAGAATGCATTGTCATGTTTTTGGGCTATGTGTTCTTGGGTTCCAATGACACAAATGGACCTTAAATGAGATACATTGGGGTATATTGAATCACGATAGGATTAAATGATTAAAGAAAACATCATCCNTCATGCTTTTGGGCTATGTGTTCTTGGGTTCCAATGACACAAATAGACCTTAAATGAGATACATTGGGGTATATTGAATCACGATAGGATTAAATGATTAAANCCATGTTTTTGGGCTATGTGTTCTTGGGTTCCAATGACACAAATGGACCTTAAATGAGATACATTGGGGTATATTGAATCACGATAGGATTAAATGATTAAAGAAAACATCATCCTCATGTGGGTTGTAATCCCAGTTACAGGGATGTGATAGACATGATGCCAGAATGGGCAACAATCATGGATAATTCCGTGGATTGATGGGTGATCAACGGGTTAACAAACAACCCCCGGATTTTGGGGCGTCACAAAAAGAGACAAAAACAGCCTAAAATTCTTAGGACTATTCTACTAGGGTGATAACTCCACTCATAACTATGTATAACCCCCATCAAAAAGGACAAAAACAATAACACCCTACTCATCATCTTCACCATCACCTCCACCATCACTCTCATCATCAACAACACTCTCACCCTCCTCCTCATCTTCACCATCACCTCCACCATCACTCTCATCATCAACATCACTCTCACCCTCCTCCTCATCATCGTCCTCGTCATCCTCATCAGTATCCCCCACCTCAACTACAGTGGAGGCTGAGGGGGCAGAGGCAGGAGGTGGTGGTCCATCGGGAATCAGCTCTCCTGGAAATGTATGCTGAAAAAGTTGAGTCATCATCACCGACATCCCGTACACAGTCTCCTCCAAAACATCAGGGCGCTGAGATACTGTGTGTTCTGGCACAAAAGTGGATGGCCTAGAAACAGATGGCCCAATAGAGGAAGGTCTCGTGGATGATGACTCCAGCCTTGGAACCCTAGCTGGTTCACCCCAGCTCATCATCGTCTTCTTGCTACTACTTGCTTTCCCAATAGCTCTGGTCTCGAGGGGAGTCATCCTGTTCGAAACTGATCCTTTGACATTGAAGTAATCTCACATTCAGGTGACAAGATTCCCAAATGGAAGGTTCATTTTTAGCTTCCTAGCCTAAGTGCATTCCTTCATCACCTCCCAAATGAAGAGCACAATATCCAAAGCCTTCCCAGACATCACCGCATCCAAGAGAGTGAGCTTTTCAATGTTAGGAGTCTTCTCGGCTCCCCTTGGGAGCAGTTTATAATGTAAAATCTTATTCATCATCCCGTAAGCATGCCTAAGGCCCCCAACTTGGACCATTCCCCTAAATTGAGTCAAGTCCTCGTACATCGAAGCCACATAGTCTAGGATGGACTTGACCTCAAAAGTGTTATGTGGGTACACCGGGGTGCTAGGAGGTGGCCTCTCGTACTTCATTAGAGTGGCAATCATGGTCAGGGTCACATCAAATGACTTGCCCCTCACACTAGTTATCAAAACACACTCATCCTCGTCCACCACTCTCAATTTTTGTTAAAATTCTCTACAATGGACCAAGTTAAACCCACTCATGGGCTCAAACCAAAACCCAATCTCATGGGCCTCAACGATTTGCACAACATCGTTGTTTGGGCTAAGGGATATCTGATTGACGCACCTCTTGCAAGTAACATTCTTCTCCTCGATGCTTTGGACTCAAGCTTCGTTGCGAGCTTTCTTCCTATGCTCTCTCTGGTCTCCACTTGACCCCTCACCACCCCTCTTGCGGGCACTAGGGTCATGGAGGACTTGGCCCGGTGCGCTTGGTGCGGACCATGTAAAGCAACAGTACCCCACACACAAGGAGTGACAGAAAATCTAAAAACAAACACTCAATCGGGTCCACAAGGTCAAGAATGATCCTCCCATTGCGAGCCATTTCAAATATTTTTGAGCTTTTGAAAGGAGTAAGGAAGATTAGGGCTGGGGGAAATTTTGGCAAAACTAGGGTTTAAAAGATGAACTCTCAAATCTTCACTGAAATCCACTAAATCAACAGCCCTAAGAGTGAAAAATGAGAGAGATTAATGTAATAGGTGAAAAAAATTTTAGCTTAGAGGTGTTTGAAAGGATAGAGAAATGCCTTAGGGTTTATGCTTAGGGAAGACAACGAATAGTTCTCCCAAAAAAATCTAATTAAAACCCCTAATTTTGGCGTTCTTGATAGAAACTAACAGTAGATAAATGAAAACCTACTGGTAGGTTTTACTCCAATGAGCAAAACATATCGGTAGATTTGCAGTAGGTGCAGGACTAGTGTCTAAAACCTACTGGTAGGTCCTATCCNTGTGGATTGATGGGTGATCAACGAGTTAACAAACGACCCCCGGATTTTGGGGCGTCACAAAAAGAGACAAAAACAGCCTAAAATTCTTAGGACTATTCTACTAGGGCGATAACTCCACTCATAACTATGTACAACCCCCATCAAAAAGGACAAAAACAATAACACCCTACTCATCATCTTCACCATCACNCGTGGATTGATGGGTGATCAACGGGTTAACAAACAACCCCCGGATTTTGGGGCGTCACAAAAAGAGACAAAAACAGCCTAAAATTCTTAGGACTATTCTACTAGGGTGATAACTCCACTCATAACTATGTATAACCCCCATCAAAAAGGACAAAAACAATAACACCCTACTCATCATCTTCACCATCACCTCCACCATCACTCTCATCATCAACAACACTCTCACCCTCCTCCTCATCTTCACCATCACCTCCACCATCACTCTCATCATCAACATCACTCTCACCCTCCTCCTCATCATCGTCCTCGTCATCCTCATCAGTATCCCCCACCTCAACTACAGTGGAGGCTGAGGGGGCAGAGGCAGGAGGTGGAGGTCCATCGGGAATCAGCTCTCCTGGAAATGTATGCTGAAAAAGTTGAGTCATCATCACCGACATCCCGTACACAGTCTCCTCCAAAACATCAGGGCGCTGAGATACTGTGTGTTCTGGCACAAAAGTGGATGGCCTAGAAACAGATGGCCCAATAGAGGAAGGTCTCGTGGATGATGACTCCAGCCTTGGAACCCTAGCTGGTTCACCCCAGCTCATCATCGTCTTCTTGCTACTACTTGCTTTCCCAATAGCTCTGGTCTCGAGGGGAGTCATCCTGTTCGAAACTGATCCTTTGACATTGAAGTAATCTCACATTCAGGTGACAAGATTCCCAAATGGAAGGTTCATTTTTAGCTTCCTAGCCTAAGTGCATTCCTTCATCACCTCCCAAATGAAGAGCACAATATCCAAAGCCTTCCCAGACATCACCGCATCCAAGAGAGTGAGCTTTTCAATGTTAGGAGTCTTCTCGGCTCCCCTTGGGAGCAGTTTATAATGTAAAATCTTATTCATCATCCCGTAAGCATGCCTAAGGCCCCCAACTTGGACCATTCCCCTAAATTGAGTCAAGTCCTCGTACATCGAAGCCACATAGTCTGGGATGGACTTGACCTCAAAAGTGTTATGTGGGTACACCGGGGTGCTAGGAGGTGGCCTCTCGTACTTCATTAGAGTGGCAATCATGGTCAGGGTCACATCAAATGACTTGCCCCTCACACTAGTTATCAAAACACACTCATCCTCGTCCACCACTCTCAATTTTTGTTAAAATTCTCTACAATGGGCCAAGTTAAACCCACTCATGGGCTCAAACCAAAACCCAATCTCATGGGCCTCAACGATTTGCACAACATCGTTGTTTGGGCTAAGGGATATCTGATTGACGCACCTCTTGCAAGTAACATTCTTCTCCTCGATGCTTTGGACTCAAGCTTCGTTGCGAGCTTTCTTCCTATGCTCTCTCTGGTCTCCACTTGACCCCTCACCACCCCTCTTGCGGGCACTAGGGTCATGGAGGACTTGGCCCGGTGCGCTTGGTGCGGACCATGTAAAGCAACAGTACCCCACACACAAGGAGTGACAGAAAATCTAAAAACAAACACTCAATCGGGTCCACAAGGTCAAGAATGATCCTCCCATTGCGAGCCATTTCAAATATTTTTGAGCTTTTGAAAGGAGTAAGGAAGATTAGGGCTGGGGGAAATTTTGGCAAAACTAGGGTTTAAAAGATGAACTCTCAAATCTTCACTGAAATCCACTAAATCAACAGCCCTAAGAGTGAAAAATGAGAGAGATTAATGTAATAGGTGAAAAAATTTTTAGCTTAGAGGTGTTTGAAAGGATAGAGAAATGCCTTAGGGTTTATGCTTAGGGAAGACAACAAATAGTTCTCCCAAAAAAATCTAATTAAAACCCCTAATTTTGGTGTTCTTGATAGAAACTAACAGTAGATAAATGAAAACCTACTGGTAGGTTTTACTCCAATGAGCAAAACATATTGGTAGATTTGCAGTAGGTGCAGGACTAGTGTCTAAAACCTACTGGTAGGTCCTATCCGTCAATATTCACTTATTTGCAAAAACACTTGTGCTCTCCACTTCAATTCAAAACCTACACATTCTAACATCCTATATGTGACCTATACTCCACCAAAAACATATGCTACACTTGTGAACCACCATTTAAACCATCATGCCTCAAGCCATCACCAAAATTGTAATATGATTTAAACTTTTGATGCTTTCAACAAACATTGCATGGATTTCTACATTTAACTATCAAAATGAACACCCAAAATGTAAGACACATATGCAACTAACAAGGGCATTCCTAATTCATTCAAATATCAAAAACTTGAACAATATTCGACTACCCTGCAATCATGGGGCTACAAAACACATCGTTCAAATGCCCCGAATGAAGCACACATGGGCATCACTATAGCCTTAAATACTGTCTAGAGTATGCACCTACACATTCATTTTCAAACTTGTGTGTGTTAATTGGACAAGTAATTTGAGCATTTACATAATAGAATTCACATTCNAAGTAACATTCTTCTCCTCGATGCTTTGGACTCAAGCTTCGTTGCGAGCTTTCTTCCTATGCTCTCTCTGGTCTCCACTTGACCCCTCACCACCCCTCTTGCGGGCACTAGGGTCATGGAGGACTTGGCCCGGTGCGCTTGGTGCGGACCATGTAAAGCAACAGTACCCCACACACAAGGAGTGACAGAAAATCTAAAAACAAACACTCAATCGGGTCCACAAGGTCAAGAATGATCCTCCCATTGCGAGCCATTTCAAATATTTTTGAGCTTTTGAAAGGAGTAAGGAAGATTAGGGCTTGGGGAAATTTTGGCAAAACTAGGGTTTAAAAGATGAACTCTCAAATCTTCACTGAAATCCACTAAATCAACAGCCCTAAGAGTGAAAAATGAGAGAGATTAATGTAATAGGTGAAAAAAATTTTAGCTTAGAGGTGTTTGAAAGGATAGAGAAATGCCTTAGGGTTTATGCTTAGGGAAGACAACGAATAGTTCTCCCAAAAAAATCTAATTAAAACCCCTAATTTTGGTGTTCTTGATAGAAACTAACAGTAGATAAATGAAAACCTACTGGTAGGTTTTACTCCAATGAGCAAAACATATTGGTAGATTTGCAGTAGGTGCAGGACTAGTGTCTAAAACCTACTGGTAGGTCCTATCCGTCAATATTCACTTATTTGCAAAAACACTTGTGCTCTCCACTTCAATTCAAAACCTACACATTCTAACATCCTATATGTGACCTATACTCCACCAAAAACATATGCTACACTTGTGAACCACCATTTAAACCATCATGCCTCAAGCCATCACCAAAATTGTAATATGATTTAAACTTTTGATGCTTTCAACAAACATTGCATGGATTTCTACATTTAACTATCAAAATGAACACCCAAAATGTAAGACACATATGCAACTAACAAGGGCATTCCTAATTCATTCAAATATCAAAAACTTGAACAATATTCGACTACCCTGCAATCATGGGGCTACAAAACACATCGTTCAAATGCCCGAATGAAGCACACATGGGCATCACTATAGCCTTAAATACTGTCTAGAGTATGCACCTACACATTCATTTTCAAACTTGTGTGTGTTAATTGGACAAGTAATTTGAGCATTTACATAATAGAATTCACATTCAATTGGCTAGCCAAATTCAGCTTCAATGCAAAACTCACCAAAGGTCTCTCTTGACAATGAATCACACTCTAGTTATCCTGGCATGCACTCCATGTGTACATGTGAGATAGAATTTTGTGCACAAAACAAAGTATGCCCACATGTAATCCAAAAAATAAAGTTCATGCATGAAAATGAAATGACCTTAGCATAATCTCATGAAAGGAATGCTATGGCATTAGGTAGCAAAACTAATTCCTCTTTTTGTTTAAAAGTTTGCATCCACCATGCTTTTCTAGATCATTTAAGACCTCCACGGGTTGTAATGAGGCATTGGGGTGAAATCTAGGTAAATGAAACAAATGAGAGAAGATAAAAAAGAGGATTGTTTCGAGTGAATGGCAATTGTTTCAAACATCTCCCCTTTCATGGGCTTTTCAGTCTAACACCATCACTACACCCTTTTTTTTCTTTTTCTCTCTCTTTCCTTTTATTTTGTCATTCTTTTCTTCTTTTCACCCCTTGTTTCTCCTTTTCTTGGATTTTCATTCAACTCTTTGAGTTTCAACATCATTCATCCCTTTTGTTGAGTTTTCTCCAATCTTCCTTCTCTGTTATGATTACTCATATTCAGCTCTAGGAACAACCAAGGTGAGGTAGATTTTTATCGTTCTGCACTAGCTTGGTCAAATGTGTGGTGCGAAAATGAATTTACAATTAAGGCTCAATCATGGCACTAGGGATAAATTTTCACAAGAAAAAGGGCTAAGGCTCAAAGTAAATCAAAGATGGCATAATATCATTTCTAGACAAGCATGGAAGAGCATTATGCATTTTAAGACGAAGTCAATCAGCTACCCAAATGCACCTAACCAAAACAAGCATTCTGCGATTATTGAACACCTTTGGAATTTGAAATTTTGTTCCTTGAGTAAATGTAAGTTACCTCCAACAAGGATTGACACTAAAGGTCTTATGGGGTCTTACTCATCTCCACTATTCATGTCAAGCCTAAAATATGAATCCAATCTGTAAATTGCTAAAATTACACATTCAGGGAGCACATACGGTTGAGTTCAAAAGCAGATACATAAATGATACTCACGCATTGGATGAACTTCTATCATGTGCTCATGTGCTCAAGGTTCAATACAAAGATCAACATATCAACAGCACATAGCACTCTAAATAAGGGAATACAAATCAACATGANTTTTTAGCTTAGAGGTGTTTGAAAGGATAGAGAAATGCCTTAGGGTTTATGCTTAGGGAAGACAACAAATAGTTCTCCCAAAAAAATCTAATTAAAACCCCTAATTTTGGTGTTCTTGATAGAAACTAACAGTAGATAAATGAAAACCTACTGGTAGGTTTTACTCCAATGAGCAAAACATATTGGTAGATTTGCAGTAGGTGCAGGACTAGTGTCTAAAACCTACTGGTAGGTCCTATCCGTCAATATTCACTTATTTGCAAAAACACTTGTGCTCTCCACTTCAATTCAAAACCTACACATTCTAACATCCTATATGTGACCTATACTCCACCAAAAACATATGCTACACTTGTGAACCACCATTTAAACCATCATGCCTCAAGCCATCACCAAAATTGTAATATGATTTAAACTTTTGATGCTTTCAACAAACATTGCATGGATTTCTACATTTAACTATCAAAATGAACACCCAAAATGTAAGACACATATGCAACTAACAAGGGCATTCCTAATTCATTCAAATATCAAAAACTTGAACAATATTCGACTACCCTGCAATCATGGGGCTACAAAACACATCGTTCAAATGCCCCGAATGAAGCACACATGGGCATCACTATAGCCTTAAATACTGTCTAGAGTATGCACCTACACATTCATTTTCAAACTTGTGTGTGTTAATTGGACAAGTAATTTGAGCATTTACATAATAGAATTCACATTTAATTGGCTAGCCAAATTCAACTTCAATGCAAAACTCACCAAAGGTCTCTCTTGACAATGAATCACACTCTAGTTATCCTGGCATGCACTCCATGTGTACATGTGAGATAGAATTTTGTGCACAAAACAAAGTATGCCCACATGTAATCCAAAAAATAAAGTTCATGCATGAAAATGAAATGACCTTAGCATAATCTCATGAAAGGAATGCTATGGCATTAGGTAGCAAAACTAATTCCTCTTTTTGTTTAAAAGTTTGCATCCACCATGCTTTTCTAGATCATTTAAGACCTCCACGGGTTGTAATGAGGCATTGGGGTGAAATCTAGGTAAATGAAACAAATGAGAGAAGATAAAAAAGAGGATTGTTTCGAGTGAATGGCAATTGTTTCAAACATCTCCCCTTTCATGGGCTTTTCAGTCTAACACCATCACTACACCCTTTTTTTCTTTTTCTCTCTTTTCCTTTTATTTTGTCATTCTTTTCTTCTTTTCACCCCTTGTTTCTCCTTTTCTTGGATTTTCATTCAACTCTTTGAGTTTCAACATCATTCATCCCTTTTGTTGAGTTTTCTCCAATCTTCCTTCTCTGTTATGATTACTCATATTCAGCTCTAGGAACAACCAAGGTGAGGTAGATTTTTATCGTTCTGCACTAGCTTGGTCAAATGTGTGGTGCGAAAATGAATTTACAATTAAGGCTCAATCATGGCACTAGGGATAAATTTTCACAAGAAAAAGGGCTAAGGCTCAAAGTAAATCAAAGATGGCATAATATCATTTCTAGACAAGCATGGAAGAGCATTATGCATTTTAAGACGAAGTCAATCAGCTACCCAAATGCACCTAACCAAAACAAGCATTCTGCGATTATTGAACACCTTTGGAATTTGAAATTTTGTTCCTTGAGTAAATGTAAGTTACCTCCAACAAGGATTGACACTAAAGGTCTTATGGGGTCTTACTCATCTCCACTATTCATGTCAAGCCTAAAATATGAATCCAATCTGTAAATTGCTAAAATTACACATTCAGGGAGCACATACGGTTGAGTTCAAAACCAGATACATAAATGATACTCACGCATTGGATGAACTTCTATCATGTGCTCATGTGCTCAAGGTTCAATACAAAGATCAACATATCAACAGCACATAGCACTCTAAATAAGGGAATACAAATCAACATGAAGATATTTTTCACAAAAATTTTTAAATTTTTAACATAATTTGCAACTATTGTAAACAAAAATCTATGTGAAATGTGAAAGGTCAATTTCACCACAAAAATTGGTATTATCAACAAAAATTTTCACAAACATTGGTGTATCATACCAATGGTTCACCTCACCCCCCAACTTGATGCATGCATTGTCCTCAATGCAACAAAAAAGATATGATATGCAATGAAGGACTCTAAAAAGATGAGTAGGGTTAGAGAACACCTTGCAATTGAGCTTTGACAAAACCACCAATATCTAAAACTAAGAAAAACAACATTATACGCAACAATGAAGTAAGTAAACATAAATAGAAAAAGTAAGTAAAACAACTATACACTAAAGATCCTATGAACAGTTATTCCTCCATCAAATCCGAATAAACCAAATCCATCAAATCTTCCTCTACTCCTTGACCTTCAAACCCCTTAAAGAATGGCTTAATTATTTGGCCATTGACCTTGAATGTCCTACCATCCTCAGGGTTTGTGACTTCCATAGCTCCATTGGGTAGGTCCCCTTGACAAGATTGGGGTCATCCCAACGGGATCGGAGTTTCTCTTGAAAGATCAAGAGACGAGAATTGTATAAGAGGACTTTTTGCCCGGGCTCAAATGACTTCCTCACAATGGATTTGTCATGAAATATCTTAGCCCACTCTTTTGAGATTTTTTAGCTCTCATATGCATCTCTTGAAATCTCTTCAATTTCATTCAATTCAAGCTTCCTATTCTCTCTGGCCATTCCCAAATTGAAGTTTAAAGTCTTTATGGCCCAATAGGCCTTGTGTTCCATTTCAACTGGCAAATGGAAAACCTTTCCATAGACGAGTCAATAGGGAGACATACCTAGGACAGTCTTGTAAGTGGTGCGGTAAGCCTATAGGGCATCAGTCAGTCTAAATTACCAATCTTTCCTATTTAGGTTCACCATTTTCTCTAAGCTATTTTTGATCTCCCTGTTGGCCAACTCGGCTTGGCCATTGGTCTGTGGGTGGTATGTAGTGGATACCTTATGTGTGACACCATTCTTATGCATCAAAGATGCAAATGGCCAATTGCATAAATGCGATCCACCATCGCTTATCATGGCACAAGACATCCCAAACCTCAAAAAAATGTTCTCTTTCAAGAATTTGACCATAACCTGGTGGTCATTGGTCTTAGTTAGGATAGCCTCCACCCATTTGGACACATAGTCCATTGCCAATAGAATGTGTAGGTACCCAAACAACAGAGGGAAGCGACCCATGAAATCGATGCCCTAACAATCAAATATCTCTATAACAAGTATAGGGGAGAGGGGCATTATGTTCCTTTAGGTCACACTACCCAATCTTTGGCGCCTATCGCATTCTTTACAAAATGAAACACAATCTTTGTTTAATGAGGTCTAGTAAAAACCTAATTGCAGAATTTTTGCCAAAGTCTGCTTGGAAGAGAAATGGCCACTACATGCTTTCGAGTGGCAAAAATGCAAGGACATCCCACTGCTCATTTTCTGGTATGCACCTCTGCATGACTTGGTCTGGGCAATACTTGAATAGGTACAGGTTACTAAAGTAAAAGTACTTCACATCCGCCATAAACCTTCGTCTATCCTCTGGACTCCAATACGATGGTATTTGCCCTGTAGCAAGATAATTACATATGTCAGCATACCAAGGACAAACATAATGAATTAAAAGTAAATGTTCATCAAGAAAAGAGTCAAGGATAGGAATGTGCTCATCGGCATCTTTCACCACAAGTCCGGATAAATGGTCCACCACGACGTTCTTAACTCCCTTTTTATCTTTGATCGTCAAGTTGAATTCTAGTAGGAGGAGTATCCAACTAATGAGTCTTGATTTGGCATCCTGCTTAGATAACAAATATTTCAAAGCAGAGTGATTGGTATAGACTACTATAGGTGAACTAATGATGTAGGACCAAAATTTATCCAATGCAAATACTACTGGTAGTAATTCCTTTTCTGTGGTGGTATAATTCATTTGTGCCTCGTTAAGGGTTTTGTTAGCATAGTATATTACATAAGGTCTCTTGTCCTCCCTTTGACCGAGCACTGTGTCAAACGCGCATTCACTCACATCGCATATAAGCTCAAATGGTATATCCCACTTGGGTGGTCGCATGATTGGAGTTGAAATGAGCATGTTCTTTAATTTTTTAAAGGATGCCTCACAATCGTCCAACCAAACAAATAGGACATCTTTTGAAAGCAAATAAGTCAAAGGTCGGGCCAATGCACTAAAGTCTTTAATAAAACAACAATAAAAGCCAGCATGGCCAAGAAATGACCTAATATCTTTGATGACTTTCGGTGTGGGAAGGTTCAAAATAGAATCCACCTTTTGATTTNTGTCAAAGGTCGGGCCAATGCACTAAAGTCTTTAATAAAACAACAATAAAAGCCAGCATGGCCAAGAAATGACCTGATATCTTTGATGACTTTCGGTGTGGGAAGGTTCAAAATAGAATCCACCTTTTGATTTGATGACTTCGATCCCCTTTGCCAAGACAATGTGCCCAAGCACAATTCCTTGTGTCACCATGAAATGGCACTTTTCCCAATTTAGGATCAAGTTCTTCTCTTTACATCTCTCAAAAACTCTCTCTAAGTTTTCCAAAAATCCACTGAAAGAATCCCCAAACACTGAGAATTCATCAATAAACACTCCACAATTTTCTCCACCATATCACTAAAAAGCCCTATCATGCAGCCTTGAAAAGTTCCAGGGGCATTGCATAACCCGAAAGGCATGCGACGGTGTTGTAGGGGCAAGTGAAGTGGTCTTCTCTTGATCTTCCAGTGCAATCTCGATTTGATTGTAACTAGAGTACCCATCCAAAAAAAATAGAACAAGTGTTCGGCTACCCTTTCCAATACTTGGTCGAGGAATGGCAAAGGGAAATGATAATTTATTGTGAAAGAGTTGAGCTTCCGATAATCAATACATACTCTCCAACCGCTGATCATCCTATTCGAAATCAACTCATTCTCTTCATTTGCTACCACAGTGACCCTCGATTTCTTTGGTACCATTTGAGTGGGACTCATCCATTCACTATCGGCAATCGGGAAGATGATACCCACATCAAGTAGTTTAAGTACCTCGTCCCTCACCACATCCTTTACAATCAGATTCAATCTTCTTTGTGGTTGTCGGGACAACTTGGAGTTTTCCTCACGGTAGATACAGTGTGTGCAAATGAGGGGGCTTATCCCCGTTGATGTTGACAATTGTCCAACCAATCACTCCTTTGTGCCTCCTCAACACTTTCAAGAGATGCTCTTCTTAATTTTCCTCCAAAGTTGAGCTTATCACCACTAGAAATGACTTATCATCCCCAAGATATGCATGTTTAAGATTGGATGGTAATGGCTTCAAATCCAAGATGGGATTTTGTACGATCGACGGGAAAAGGTCCATTTTTCCAACCCTTTCAAGCTCTCTGGATCCTCTTTCTCTTCAACCTCTTCCTCCCCAATTTCAACATGTCCAGCAACTCCAAGTGCTCCTCCACCAAGGTGTCAACCCTATTGACTTCTTGCACTTCCTCATCATCCCCCGATTGTTTGCTCAAGTTGAACACATTGAAGTCCATAGTCATGCTCCCGAAAGTAAGCTTCATAAGACCATTTATGCAATTAATAATAGCATTAGAGGTAGGAAGGAACGTTTTACCTAATATTACAGGAATTTGGGAGCAAGGGTTTGCAACAGGGTGAGTTTCAAGCACAATAAAATCGGTAGGAAAATAAAAGTTATCCACTTGAACCAAAACATCCACAACCACTCCCTTCGGTGTTCAAATGCTTCAATCTACCAATTGAAGAGTGATTGAAGTTGGCTTTAACTCTTCAAGTTAGAGTTGCTTGTACACCGAGTAGGGTAGGAGGTTGACACTAGCCCCCAAATCCGGAAGTGCTTGCTTCACCTAGTAGTTCCCTATTGTGATGACAATTGTAGGGCATCCGGGGTCCTTGAGTCCTTCAATTTTGGTGGGATATTTGTCTTCAAGATCGAACTCACTTGCTCAGTGAGGAATGCCTTCTTGTGAATATTGAGTTTTCTCTTCACTGAGCACAAGTCCTTTAAGATCTTGGCACATGATGAAATTTGCTTTATCGCATCGAGGAATGAAATGCTAATTTTCACATGCTTGAACATCTCAATTATATCAAAATAGTTAGCCACCTTGACAGGTGGCTTCAAACGATTTGGAAAAGGGGTGGGAATGGGAGATGTATATACACTTTCATCAACCACTTTCTTCTTCTCACTCACCTCACCCTCTCAAGGTCATCCTTAGTCTCTTTCTCTATTGACAATGTGGCCATGGGTGAGAATTTTGGCACACTGGTCATATCAATTTGTTTGCCCCTTCGAAGGGTGGTGACCACCTTGAGTTGCTCATAACTCTCACTTATGGGCTCCGATGACTCAACGACATATTGACCTCTAGGGTTTTCTTCGGGTTGAGCAGGAAATTTCCCCTTCTCTTGTTGTGATGCCCCCATAGAGTTTGTCAACTTTGTGAGTTGAGTCCTAATGTCAATAAAAGCTGTGACATTTTGATTGTTGATGGCAGTTTAGCTTTGGATGAAATTATACAACACTTCCTCCACATTCCTCTTATGAGGAGGTTGGTAGGTGGGAGGATTGGATGGTCCTTGAGAAAAATTTTGTGCATGTGGACTTTGGGAGATATTTTGTGGAGGTGGATTCTGTGAATACCATTGTGGATATGACTGAGGGTATTGGGAGCTAGATGATTGACCTTGGCCTTGGTATTGACTTTGCTTAGGAAGCATGGGAGGTGAATATGCACTAAAACCATGAGGAATAGGATTCTCGTTTCTCCAACTAAAGTTCGAGTGATTAGTCCAACCCAAATTGTAAGTGTTTGAGTGCGGGGAGAATGATTGTCTCATTTGTTTAAATGCATTGACTTGCTCATGGTACACTTCCTTAAGTGCAGGAATGTTAGGGCACTTCAATACGGAATGCTCCACACTCTCACAAATTGAGCAAGACTCCTTGGTCTTTGAAACATTCGACACCTCGTGTCTCCTATTGGCCTCAAGAGTTTTAACTTTCCTAGACAACTTGGCAATTTTTGAAAGCAAGTTTTCTTGGTCTTTCAAATTGTACATCCCTCCCCTATGTGCTTGATTACTACACTGAGGAGAAGACCTCGGTACATCAATGGGATCCGTAATGTCTCAAGATTCTGCATTTTGGGCCAATGTACTAAAGCATTCTAGGGCCTCATCAGGGTCCTTGTTTTAGAACTCTCCATTGCACATCATGTTAATGAATTGTCTATGGCCCGGTGTAGCATGTTCAATCTATTTTCTATGCAATCCCTTCAAGTNGTACACTTCCTTAAGTGCAGGAATGTTAGGGCACTTCAATACGGAATGCTCCACACTCTCACAAATTGAGCAAGACTCCTCGGTCTTTGAAACATTCGACACCTTGTGTCTCCTATTGGCCTCAAGAGTTTTAACTTTCCTAGACAACTTGGCAATTTTTGAAAGCAAGTTTTCTTGGTCTTTCAAATTGTACATCCCTCCCCTATGTGCTTGATTACTACACTGAGGAGAAGACCTCGGTACATCAATGGGATCCGTAATGTCTCAAGATTCTGCATTTTGGGCCAATGTACTAAAGCATTCTAGGGCCTCATCAGGGTCCTTGTTTTAGAACTCTCCATTGCACATCATGTTAATGAATTGTCTATGGCCCGGTGTAGCATGTTCAATCTATTTTCTATGCAATCCCTTCAAGTATTACTTTCTCTCCATCTTTCACACTCTATTTGTGTTTTCTATGATAAAAAAATTGATGAAACTAGGCATAAGGGTCATTCTCTAGGTATCTACAATGTAAAAATTAGAGAGAATAGCCAAAATAGGTCATGGAATGGCAACTCTCTGCTCGGTGCATTCGGACACGCATTTTTAAGTGTCTGGAGAGGTGTCTTTTCATTTAAATTTCTGCCAAATGTGTCTAGACGCATGTCTCTTTCGTCCAGACGCAGTGACAGTATACCCCCAATGTCCTGGTACATTTTTGACCTATTTAGATGCAGATTCACAAAATTTTTATGAAATACACTTTTGTAATCCTTGAAGTCTAATTTTTACTGTCTAAATTTCTAATCAATTGGACATTGGGCTGAATATTTGTGGGCAAAATACTAAGATAATATCTAATTTCTTTCTACCCAAANGTGTTTTCTATGATAAAAAAAATTGATGAAACTAGGCATAAGGGTCATTCTCTAGGTATCTACAATGTAAAAATTAGAGAGAATAGCCAAAATAGGTCAAGGAATGGCAACTCTCTGCTCGGTGCATTCGGACACGCATTTTTAAGTGTCTGGAGAGGTGTCTTTTCATTTAAATTTCTGCCAAATGTGTCTAGACGCATGTCTCTTTCGTCCAGACGCAGTGACAGTATACCCCCAATGTCCTGGTACATTTTTGACCTATTTAGATGCAGATTCACAAAATTTTTATGAAATACACTTTTGTAATCCTTGAAGTCTAATTTTTATTGTCTAAATTTCTAATCAATTGGACATTGGGCTGAATATTTGTGGGCAAAATACTAAGATAATATCTAATTTCTTTCTACCCAAATTCTCTCCAATATGTGTTTTAACTCCAAAGTACTTTCAAAATTCAAATACACCCCATTTTACCTCTCCCAAGACTTCTTGACTTTTTGGATCTATTTTTTATGTTATCTGTCTCTAAATATATTTAAGACTTAACTAAATTCATTTCTCCTAAGAGTGACCATCCTGAAACTTCCAAATTTTAACTTCCCAACATATCTACATTATTCTACATTGACCACCTACATGGTTTATTTATCCTTAATCCATTCCACTTCAACACAATACAATGATAATTTAATATAACTTAAAAGAATTGCATGGCGGTTTACAATCCACTCCAATAAACGAAAGTTGCCTCCTCAAAACTAACATCAAGTAGTAAACAAGTGACGGTACTTTGCTTGCATCTCCAACTCTGGTTCTCATGTAGCTTTAAGAGTAAGATAACTTTGTTGTGAAGCACCTTCTCTTTGGTGTTAAGAATTCTCACTAGTTGCTCTTCTTAAATTACTTCTTGAATTTCAATTACAAGTCCACCACATGTGTTGTATCGAATTTACACTTCCTTAGCATTGATACATGGAACACGTTAGTTGATATTCCACTTTATCCACAACTTTGATCACTTCAAATGGTTCGGTATACCTTGGGAAAAACTTCTCCTTGTCAAATCTAAACAGTCCATTTTAAGGGGATACTTTGAGGAACACATAATCTCCTACCTAAAATTCCAAGGGTCTTCTCCTTGTATCCGCATAGCTTTTATGTCTACTTTGAGTCATGGGTAGTTTTTTATTGAATTAATTGAATTTTCTTAGTAGTCTCTCTAAAAGTCTCTTATCCAAATAAACTACTCTCTCCCATTCCTAACCAAGTCGGTGATCTACATGGTCTCCCATACAAGGCCTTGTACGAAGCCATTCCAATACTAGTCTAATAATTGGTGTTGTAAGCAAATTTCATCAATAGTACGTGTTCATTCCAGCTGCCCTTGAGATAAAAAATACATGCCCTCAGCATATCTTCTACAAGTTGTATAACCCTCTCCGAGTAACTGTCAATTTGAGGATGGAAAGAAAGCAATACTGAAATGTTAATCTATCCCCATTGCCTTTTGCAAGCTTACAAATTGATTGTCTCGATCGAATACAATCGACAGTGGTACCCCATGTAACCTCACTNGATTTGAGGATGGAAAGAAAGCAATACTGAAATGTTAATCTATCCCCATTGCCTTTTGCAAGCTTTACAAAATTTAGCCACAAATTGATTGTCTCGATCGAATACAATCGACAGTGGTACCCCATGTAACCTCACTAGCTCTCGAATGTATACCTGGCTTAAAGTTACTAAATTATTTGTGGTCTCGATAGGTATAAAGTGGGTGGTCTTTGTCAATCTATCGATGATCACCCATATAGTATTATGTCCCGTAACATTTTTGGGCAGCCTTAACACAAAATCCATAGTAACATGATCCCACTTCCACTCAGGAATAAGTAAGGATTGTAATGATCCTTCAGGTCTCTGATGCTCAATTTTTACTTGTTAACAAATTGGTGCACCTTGCGATATATTTAGGCACATCTTTTTTCATTCCCTTCCACCAATATTTATGTTTCATGTCTCTGTACATCTTGGTACTACCTAGATATATCAAAAATTTAGAATGATGGCTTTCCTCCAACACTTCTTCTTTGACTTTGTCATTGTTTCATACACAGTCTTCCCTAGAACTGCAACTTATCTTGACATACTGACTAGTTCTCAACAGTCTCCAATTTGTGTCAAATAATTTCCAAATATGGATCTAATCGTTGTAACTCTACAACCCTTTACCAAAAAATTGGTTGAGCTACAAGATTAAATAAGCACAGTCAGTCCTCTTGCTAATCTACTAGTAGGTTAAATCCTCTAAAGACTCAATCATCTTCCACTTACTAACAACCAAAACATTGATTTCACCCCGAGACTTTCTACTATGCGCATCTGCTACCACATTAGCTTTGCCCGAATGATAATTGAATGTAAAACCAGAATCTTCCAAGTACTCTATCCGCCTTCTTTGCTGAAGATTCATGTCTTTTTTTGTAAATATATATTTGAGGCTCTAATGATCAAAAATACCTAAAAATTTTCTCCATACAGGTAGCACCTCCATAACTTAGGAGCAAAAACCACCACAACAAGCTCCAAATCATGGGAGGGACAGTTTTACTCATGTATCTTCAGCTGTCTAGAGCCGTAAGCTCCCAACAGTAATACACATCCTAAACCTCGTAGAGAAGCATCTATGTAAACATTATATCCCTCACCACTATTCGGAATAATAAGGACTAGTGTAATTGTTAGCTTCTCTTTCAACGTAACAAAGGCTAGTTCATACTCCTCAGTCCACATAAAATTTCTCCATTCTTTGTTAAATGAGTCATTAGCATAGACCTGCTAAGCCCAAGAAACTAAAGATTTCTATCACATTCCAGTGTGTTTCCTATTTCATTACTATATCAAACTTTGTAGGATTAGCCGCTACTCCCGTTTCTAAAACCATATGTCCAAGGAGCTTCACTTCCTTCATCCAAAACTCACATTTACTCATCTTAGAAAAAAAAATTTGATCCCTTAATGTTTGTAGCACCACTTGAATATTATGTTTATGTTCCTCTTGTGTGCGTGAATAGATCAATATGTCAACTACAAACACAATAACAAACTAATCTAGATATGATCTAAATACTCTATGAATCAAATCCAGAAATATTGTTGGGGCCTTAGTTAATCNTTTTCTAAAACCATATGTCCAAGGAGCTTCACTTCCTTCATCCAAAACTCACATTTACTCATCTTAGAAAAAAAATTTTGATCCCTTAATGTTTGTAGCACCACTTGACTATGATGTTTATGTTCCTCTTGTGTGCGTGAATAGATCAATATGTCAACTACAAACACAATAACAAACTGATCTAGAAATGATCTAAATACTCTATGAATCAAATCCAGAAATATTGTTGGGGCCTTAGTTAATCCAAATGGCATTATGGTATATTTGNTCCCAACAGTAATACACATCCTAAACCTCGTAGAGAAGCATCTATGTAAACATTATATCCCTCACCNAACGACCTTATCTCCCAACATTAATACACATCCTAAACCTCGTAGAGAAGCATCTATGTAAACATTATATCCCTCACCACTATTCGGAATAATAAGGACTAGTGCAATTGTTAGTTTCTCTTTCAACGTAACGAAG
Source organism: Ilex paraguariensis (assembly GCA_963454935.2). Classification (NCBI taxonomy): domain Eukaryota; kingdom Viridiplantae; phylum Streptophyta; class Magnoliopsida; order Aquifoliales; family Aquifoliaceae; genus Ilex; species Ilex paraguariensis. The sequence continues at coordinate 177,817 of CAUOFW020002558.1, forward strand.
GCTAGTTCATACTCCTCAGTCCACATAAAATTTCTCCATTCTTTGTTAAACGAGTCATTAGCATAGACCTGCTAAGCCCAAGAAACTAAAGATTTCTATCACATTCCAGTGTGTTTCCTATTTCATTACTATATCAAACTTTGTAGGATTAGCCGCTACTCCCTTTTCTAAAACCATATGTCCAAGGAGCTTCACTTCCTTCATCCAAAACTCACATTTACTCATCTTAGAAAAAAAATTTTGATCCCTTAATGTTTGTAGCACCACTTGACTATGATGTTTATGTTCCTCTTGTGTGCGTGAATAGATCAATATGTCAACTACAAACACAATAACAAACTGATCTAGAAATGATCTAAATACTCTATGAATCAAATCCAGAAATATTGTTGGGGCCTTAGTTAATCCAAATGGCATTATGGTATATTTGAAATGGTTATATTGAGTATGAAAGGTTGTCTTAGTAATATCATCATCCTTGATCCTTAATTAATGATACCCGATGCAAAGCTCAATCTTGAAGTAATACTTTGAACCTCTCAACTGATCAAATAAATCATCAATTCTAGGTAATGTGTATTTATTCTTCCTTATTGTCTGATTTAACTTTTAGTAATCCATACATAATCTGAGCGTATCATTGTGCTTCTTCACAAAGAGGAAAGGAGCTCCCCAAGGTGAAGTGCTCAGGTGGATAAACCCAATAGCTAATAGTTGGTCTAACTATTTCCTTAACTCCTTTAATTACAAAGGTGTCATCCGATAAGGAGCAATATAAATGGGTTTTGTTCCAATGTACAAATCAATGGCAAACTCAATTTCTCTATGAGGGAGTAAACCAGGCAACTCATCCCGAAATACATCTGAAAAGTCTGACACCACAAATATCACATTCATAGTTGATGAGATTTATCTTGTGAAGGTTTTTAGAGAAGATACCTAGAGATTTAACAACTTATTGCATAGGTTAAATGCAATTGTGACTTCCTAGGAAAGTGATTTTGTGTTTTAAATTCAATTTTATGTTTATTGGATTATTTTATTATGCTTTAAATTCCTTTGTATTATGCATATGTCTGTTGAAATTGAATTGCATTGCATATACTTTTAGAATTTGGGGCATATATAAAAAATGATTTAAGACTTTGATGGGTACATTTTTTAGTCTTAGTAAGTGTCTTAGGATTTAGGGTGAGTACTAATTTTAATTGAAAACAAAAAGAAAATTAGGAAATTTTTAAAATTTGTGTCAAGATGAACCAATAGGTCGAGATATGTTTTCTACCGGTTCATCTATGTTCTATCCAAAAAAATTAAAAGAGGAGGTAAACAGTTTTTTCATTTCATTCACTCAAAATCAAAACCCTTAAACTCTCAAACCCTCTCTAGGATTTTTGACAAGCCCTACCCAAGCATCTAAACTCCTCCAAATCACTCATCTTCTTCATTGATCTTGAATTTCACCCTTGATTTTTGGTAATGGGACAAAGGTTTGGTAAGGTTTTAGAAACCCAAAGGCTTGGGTCTTGGATTCAAGCTATTCACTTCTTTATTTCTGTGATTAGTATGGTTGTAATGAGTATGGCTAGGGTGAGCATGCCTTCACCAGTAGCATTAAAGAAATCAAAAGGAATAGAGAAGTGAGTGGTTGAGTCTGAATCTGAGTTTGAGCAATTTCTTATACCAAAGAAATACCAAAAGAAGGTGGGTTATAAGGAGACAATTGTCATAAGGGGAGTCATATGTGAGTGTATGGTCAATGAGAAGAGTTTGGGTAAGAATAGGCTGATACAACAGATTTTAGGGAGATGCCTCAAGTTCTTTTTCAAGCCAATTAATAGGTACATTCTTTCCTTCTGTCATGAGTTTTACACTAGATTGACTATGGTTGATAGTGACCTTATGATACTGAGGACTACTGTCTGAGTACATTCTATTGAGGTTACTCAAGGAAGGATAGCCACTTTATTTTTTCTATAAGAGGCCTTTGTCTTTTGAGATTGACTATTCACATGCTGAGTTTGCTACAAAGGATCCGTTAGAGTATGTTAACGAGATGTATAATACACTTGAGAAGTTTAAAGGTACTCTCATACATGGGAATTTGGAAGCGGAACACTAGTTGATGAACAAGATCCTCCATTATAATGTCTACCCCAAGGGATTTGAGAAGAAGCTTGGCATGCCTAAGATCATCTTAATACATGATCTTTTGGTGGGGTCAAGGATTGACTATTGCACTACAAGGAAATCGAAGGGGAAAATGCCCTTTGGACGCATGGAGACTAGTTTGTGCCTCTGCGCTAGGGGTGAAGAAAACCGCAACAAATCAGCTTCTTCCTCCTAAGCTTGGACATATTAGTAGCTGGGGAAAGAGGAACAGTTCGATTATGTACAAGGCTAGTGGGTTTGGGAGTAAGACTACACCCACTTCCTCTGCTACTTCTACATAACATCCTCTTACCTCTCGAGCTACAGTTCATCAAATAGTGTTTAGATTGGAGCACAGGTCGGGAGGTATTGGAAGTGACATGTCAGAAGTGAAACATTCATAGAGTAGGCTTGAGGCGATGGTGGATGATTGTTTTTGAGTTACACATAGGATGTTTGAGGTATTAATTCCAGTAGAAAAACCTCTACGGGTTACTTCATTACCTACTAGTGCTACTTCTAGAGATGCAGTGTTGTTACCTATTGTTGTGATGCCCCTTAGTCTTGCTGAGGAGAGTAGTAGTGCGCATTACTAGATCAAAGGATGATGAGGGTGATGATGAGGACGATGGTTCTGATGCTTCAGAGCGATAGTTGACTTTAGTATTCTACTTTTAGGAGTTTTCTTTGATTTTCTTATTTTTAGGAACTGTCTATGTTTAGTTGTTTAGGTTATTTGTCTTTTTGGGTTATGATAGCCTAAGTAAAAGAACCTTAGGTTTCAATGAGGTTATTGTGTTTTGGTTTTTGTACCAAAGGGAAAAACATCTACATCTATAAGTCTTTTTGATTTCGATATGTGACTTGAAGTTTTTTGAGCATATGCATTTCAATTTATGATGTTTGCTATGATTGTTTGATTATGTTTGGAATTTAAGGTTTAATGTTAGGATGTTATTTTTTATTTTGTTTTAGTTTGCTAGGGACTAGCAAAGCTTAAGTTGGGGGGTGTGATGAGTGCACAATATTGTATATTTTATATCTCATATCATTCACTTTAGCTTTGCTTGTGATTTTTATTTTTTATTTTTTATTTTTTTGGTTTTTAAGGAATTTTTGTGTTTGCAGGTGATTTAAGGTAAAAGCAATGTTGTAGGTTCATCTTTATGCTTTGGAAGACTTTGGAATGAGCAAGGTGAGCAAGACTTAAAGCCAGTAGCATTGCAGTTCAAATTCAGGAAAAGTGAAGTTCAATCGATAGGTTTTCTACTAATTCATTAGGTGTGAGACAACATACCTACTGGTAGCTGTGAAGTCCTACCAATTCATTCAAAATAAAAGCTTTGCTACTAGTTCATGCATGTTTAACCTACCGGTTCATCTCAAACAGAGAGCAGTTCTACCAGTTTATTGATGTTGAGCTACTAGTAGATCAAAGCAAAAACTTTCTTACCGATAGGTCGGGGTTGGTTCCAATCGGTTCATCAGAGTTTAATTTCGTCGAGGACTCCAATGGAAAGTCTATTGGTTGGAGATTTTTTTGGATATTTTTAGAGGCTCGGATTGGTAGAAAAAGAAGAGCAAACCTTGGGCCAATATGCATCTTTAAAAGGGAACTAAATATTTGAGAAGGAAATCGATTTCTTTTTAGCATTAGACATTAACATCTTTATCCTCTCCATCAGTTTTCTCCTAGTCTTCTTAGTTCTTCATAGTTTTTCTTTCTAGGTGATTTCAAAGCATTGTCTTTACTTAGTATTTTATTTACTGCAAGCCAAGTACATTAATTCCTATTTCTTGTAATCGTTATGGTTTTTGTCTTCAATACAAGGTTGGTTTAATTTCTAAATTCAATTCAAGTTTCTCTTTCAGTTATCATGTCTTTCAAAATTGTCTGTGATATTCTATTTACTATGAGTGAGTAGTTCAATTCTGGTATGATCGGATGAGGAATTCTAATCCATGAATAGGTGGTTATGACCTAACTAGGGCTTTCAATGTTTAAAATTTTTTTTGTTGAATGAAGAAATTGTTTTTGAAAACATAGTTGATACGTATATTTCTTTGCTTAGTTGTAGACAAATTTAGTTTGATACATGCAGTTCTTGGAATCACTACAATCAACATGGTTGTAATTCTTTCATGAATTAATTCAATTAATTAAAATATATATTTTCCAAACTTTGGTTTTTAGTTGGATATTTTTTATCCAAATGCGTTTGATTACAATCTTGCATGAGTCATAGAAATAGGACAAAATTCCTATTTACAGTAAGATGAACTTTGATGATTTAACTTAGGTTGATTAGGATGAAAATGGAATTAGAAGCAATCCAATTATGAATCCTTGGTGATTTTAAAAGAAAAAAATTTCACAAGCAATTATGAGTTTTGAAAACATAGTTTGAGTCACAATTTGACCCCTCTTTGAGCAACACCTTTTAGTGCTCAATAGGACAAGTTGTATGGTTTTTTGCTTAAAAATTTGTAGCCTTCGCTAGAGTGGTCTCTGTATGACTTAAGAACAGGGCTCGCTCTATGAGCTCACTCGACCGGTCTTTCACGGTTGCTCGAGCGGTGCTTGCCTTAGTTAGATTAGAACCTTTTTTTCATTCTAGTAACAACCGCCCTATGACCGTCCTCCCACCAATCGAGCGGTTGTTCACGAATCTAAGTTTTTTTATTTAGTAAGATTACCCTTATTCTAAACCTATATATAGGGAGAGCCTTTCCCACACCTAGGTTAAGCCATTTATGAGGTTTCTAAGAGGGAAAATCATCTTTCTACCTTGAGAGCTTTTACACAACCTAGATCCCTAAGACCCAAAAGGCTACCACTAGAGATTCTACCCAACCTCACAACTTAGAGAAGAAGATCTTGATAGTTTGATAAACCCATTGGTTTATGCATACCATTGATGGTTGGCATGCCTATGATTGCTCGAGGCCTAGACGAATTGTGCGGCAAGGAGGTCCATGGTATTAATTGAGGTATTTGTCACACCCTGCGTCAGAAAATAGTACTTATCATCCATTCCCAGTGGGTGGACTTCATTAAAAAATCTATAATCTGTTAACCTGTGGATGATGTTCAATAATCTATAGCATAAATATCAACCAAATATACATATTCAAAAACATCCATAATCCTTACGTACAAGGTTGAATTCATACACTTAAACAAAAAACTCTACTCAACCCTTCATCAAAGTGCTTAAGCCGGATACTTAAAAACTATAAAAATTTACATGACTAAATATATACAAAATANGTACAAGGTTGAATTCATACACTTAAACAAAAAACTCTACTCAGCCCTTCATCAAAGTACTTAAGCCGGATACTTAAAAACTATAAAAATTTACATGACTAAATATATACAAAATATTACAACATAATGGATCCTACAAATTCTTCACCTCAAGACTTAGCAGTGGACCTTTCTCTCTTTCTGCTTTCCTTAAACCACAAACTGTGGGGAAGGTGAGCATAACATGCTCAATGAATGCATAATTTCATTAAATCGATAATAACAAAAACATACTTCAAGTAACATCAGATAACCATTGCAACAACCATATATGAATAGCTCTAAACATTATATATAATTGCCACTAAGGCTACTTATCTGCCATTATGGCACAATATCGCCACTACAACTACTTAGCTACCATTAAGGCTTCTTAGCATCATATTAACTTAACAATATCACATATGCACATCCTGGCCATTATCTATCATAAGAAAAAGCACACTCACCTCAAGTCTAGAATACCACAGTTTAATTCCTCATGAAACCTTCGGTGTAGATGTTGACATCTCAATTCCTACCACATACCATAGTAGGCCACAAATAAGTATCCTAGAACTTACATTTAACATTAGTCATGCATGTACGAATGCAAACTCATGCTCATAACATTGTTTTTAAATTACTTCCTTTCAAACTCTTTAATTCTTGATTGATCTTCAATTCATGTATTTGTAAGCCATCAAACCCGCAAAGTACTTATTGGAGGTCTATTGAGTGCCTCAATAAGGTTTTAGCAAAGTTGGATGGAAGCCTAGAACATCATAGCCAAATTACCAAAGTTGGCGCTAATGAACCGGTTGAAGTCCAATAGGTTCAACCTGTTCATTGGGTTTAACCCCAAAGTACTGAGAGTTGTTCAACCGGTTTAAGCTTAATTTTCAACTACTTCATGCATTCTTTAACCAGTTGAACCCTGTTTTGTAGCTTAAAACTCCATTCAAACTCCAACTTCTACCATTCAAACCCAATTCTATCACCACCCATCTCCTACCCATTCCTCAAAGACACATTTAGAAGTAGAAAAACATACTAATTCACAAGAAATACATTACCTTCGTTGCGACTCGCTATCCGTTGTACTCCTCGAAACCCCACACCAAAAAGCCTAGAGTTCTTTACTCTTCAATTCACCATCTTCTCTCCTCTACTTTTTCTAAGCTAGGATCTCATAAGCTTCTTGGAAGAATTTTCATTGCCTAACTCAAAAACGTAAGATTGTATGGCTAATTTACCAAAACCCACAACTCAACCATTATTTCCTATACTTTCTCTTCCAACCGATTGCTGCCAATACCCCATTTATATAGTCACCACTTCAAGATTTGAGGACTCCATAGGCTGTCCAGTGTCCTCTAACTCATCTCTTTTTCTTAATTACACTAAGGTCCCTCCTAATAACACTAACCTTCCCCTTTGTTTCACTTATTTCTACATTTAACCACTCAAAAATTCCTGATACTTTAAAATTTCACCTATACTATCCACTACCTGGTAATTCAACAATTCAATTGCTTAATTAAAATATACTAACTTTATTATAGTTTAATTATCATAATTTTACCCCACTAAATTTTAGCACATTACACTTTGACCCACAATATTTATGAAATGAAATGTTATGCATGCTCAAGGTCTCATAGTATAAGTCTTGAGTACTTGTATGTTGACTTAGAGAGTAGTGGATTAGGCATTGGTGAACCGAGAATGTTTTCTGCAGCTTTTCCCAAGGAGAGTTTCTACATCAACAAATCACTTGTATTCTTTACTATTTATTATACACACTTGTGATTGTTTGCACACATACGCACTATGTATTTGTGCATTTGATTGTTTGATTCATCCATATATAGTTGGGCAATTAGGTTTGAGTTTTGGGATCGACGTGAGATTGATTACGAGCGAATTAATTAAATATTAATTTTATAATCGTCATGGCAAGAATAGGTTGTGGTAACTAAAGAGATTATCATATTTTTTGCTAAATCTTTGTGAGACAAATTAATTGTGGTGGTTTAGGTTTTAATTAATAATCAATTGGGCTAAAATTGAAAAAAAAAAAAAAAAATTTTTCACCCCTTCTAAGTATAGTGTCTTGAGCTCGATGTGTATAATCATGAGAGAAAATCCACATTGGGTTCTACCTCCCGAAACAACATAGTTATTCTTGTAAGCAAATTCTACTAAAGGAAAATACTCAATCCAGCTTCCCTTAAAATCCAATGCATACACCCTTACCATATCTTCCACAATCTAAATCATCCTCTTAGNCAAATACTCAATCTAGCTTCCCATAAAATCCAATGCATACACCCTTACCATATCTTCCACAATCTAAATCATCCTCTTAGATTGACCATCCATTTGAGGATGAAAAGTTGTGCTAATGTGTAAATATGTCCACAAAGATCCATGTAAACTTTGCCAAAATTGAGTCATAAACCTACTATCATGATCCTACACAATAGATAGAGACACTCCATGAAGTCTCACTATCTCCCCCTACATAAAATTGACTTATAGTAACCAATGTATATGACGTCTTCATGGGTAATAAATGAGCAGTCTTGGTAAGTCTATCTACAATTACCCAAATTCCATTATGACCTTTGGTGGTCCTTGAAAACCCTAACACAAAATCCATTGTTATGTGATTCCACTTCCACTGGGGATTGCGGCCAATCTTCCACATGTAATCCCTAGATTTGTCCTTCATTTTTTCAAATCTGTAAGAAATAACTAGCATGCGATCCATCCATACCTTTTAATCATTGTAACGGCTCATTCTTTGAGCTTCTCAAACCTGTTGTTTTGTCATTATTCTGATCTTCTCTTCTTCTTCAATGGAATCTCCTCATACTGTTGCTCTTGAAGTAGCTCTTTTGGGAGTGCAAGCCACTTAGTTTACTCTTTGCACTTTTAACCCACTCTCTGATTCTTCTTCTTTAGAAATGGTCCTTGGGCCTACTTCAAAAAGATGCCTCCAGATGAATTTTGAGGTTTCTACCCCGATTCTCATATGTCTGTACCTTTTAACTTCCAAGAGCCCTTCAATAGGTGAGCTAGCTCAGCGGTAATCCTGTTCTGCATGCAAGGCCCCTTCCACTAATTGGATATCATGGGTTGCTTGGGTTAAGGTGGCCAAGAGTACTCTATGGTGTTGTCTTGGCTTCTATGACGCTATACAACTTAGCATTGTCATGCTACCTATTGACAAACCGTTGTTCAGTACTGCTTTACTATTTTAGTCCATGGTGAACAATGTCTTTCACTTTCATTTTGGCATTATAGACCCCATAATTTATGACATGTCTGGTCTTGTCGGCCTTCCTCCATTTGAGCCTGAGGCTAATGTCCTACTTACTCATACTGAAGTGAATTATACCTTTCAAANATTGTTCAGTACTGCTTTACTATTTTAGTCCATGGTGAACAATGTCTTTCACTTTCATTTTGGCATTATAGACCCCACAATTTATGACATGTCTGGTCTTGTCGGCCTTCCTCCATTTGAGCCTGAGGCTAATGTCCTACTTACTCATACTGAAGTGAATTATACCTTTCAAATCGACACACAAAACAAGTTGATCACTGCCTATTCTCTTTTCATTGTAGCCTGTTACGGCTGTGATAGCTCTTTAGTGTCGGGCCAAGAACACATTTCATTCTTGCTTTACTGAATCATCCAGTTCTTCTTTTACACCTCGTCTTACAAAGTTACTAAGGAGTACATTCCATTGGCCACCAATCTGGATGTGGGGGCTTCTTATGCTCTTCCTCCTGTAATGCTCGCCACCTCTATTATAGGATGTGGAAAACTGTTGTAGTGAAGATGTAAAAGGGTTCTGGTCCCCTTTAGGTGCTTCAGTTGTAGCTTTGCACATATTTTCCAAAGCTTTCTATCCCACCTATGAACAATGGTTCCTTCCCTTACAGCCGCCTATTTATCATGGCCCCTTCCAAAGAGTAAACTTTTACAAATTGCTTTTCCTACTTGTATAACTTAAATAGATTACAACCCATTGCATGCCATTTGCTCGAAATTGGAGGCCATAATGGTTCCTTTATAAGCCTGGGGAAGCCCTTGCTGGCACTGCTTCACACCACAAAGATGCTTGGTTTTCCTATCTCCACCCCCAAGGCTTACATTATGGCCTAGGCACGACTTATGGCACCAATGTGTGACATCAAAGTTTAAGTGCTNCCTTTAGTTTTCTCTAGTTTTTGATATGTAGAGAGTATTAGTGTTATTTTTAGAGTTTGGCTACTATTCTTTATTTTTAAGTTATACTCTTTCAATTGTCCAGCAATCTTACATTTTTTTTTCTTTAGTATTCAAAGCTTCATTATTTAAATTCAGTTTTTCAATACAAGTATTNCGACATCAAAGTTTAAGTGCTTCAGCAGTTCACCCACCAATTTGGCTTGGTGCAGCAGATTCCTTATCCTTTCGTCCATACCNTGACATCAAAGTTTAAGTGCATCAACAGTTCACCCACCAATTTGGCTTGGTGCAGCAGATTCCTTATCCTTTCGTCCATACCCTCAACACTTACTTTACCAATTGGCTTAATTTAGCTAATGTAAATGTTTGAGAATTCAGTCATCACTACTCTTTTGTATGCCAATCCTTTCGAATGACCTCTTTCACCAAGTCATTGAATGTCTTGAAATTTGCCAAGGCTTGGTGGAAACAATATGTTTCTCAACAATTTGACCATGACACAACCTCTATTCTCAACCATGTAAGCTTCCCATCACCAGTTCAACCATCTCCTAGGGCTGGCTCGGCCAGAACTTTCCATTATGCCATTGTTCATCCTTAGGATGTTGACCTTGATCCCATTACCTCTACAAATTTAGCTTCCTCAACCATTCTCTCTTCTCCAAAAGGCCTCGCCACATGGACAAGCGGCAATGTTCTTCTATAACTCCTTATACATCTTTCTCTCATGCACGGGTTGACGAAGGACAAGACATTAAAGATGTTGCCACCCTTGTAGACCGTGTTCGCCAATGTGATGGCACTCCTCCATCCGCATCAATTTCTACTAGCAAAGGGTCTTCTCTAGATACAATCTTTGGAAACCATGAGCCCCTCGGGCCAATGAACATCCTACCTCTACAACCTCATCTGTGGTCACAGTTGACTTAGTTTTGTCTGCACCTTCTTTATATGATATTGTCACCAATGTGACCAGTGATGTTGTGGTTGTGGACTTTGAAAATGAAGAAGGTCCTGCCAATAGGCAAGAACCTATTGACTCCCCAATAGATTATAGTACTCCTCTAACCGTTAAGACTATCCAAGTCATAGCCTAAATTGATTTCCCTCAAAAGTGGGTGTATTTTCATGAAACTCCCGAGCGTAAGAGAAATTATGGTGTAGTAACTTGGAATGGAATTCGAAGGTCTTCTCCTCAGGGAAATCTTTGGAAACCAAGGATGATTAAAGAAAAATAAAAAGGTCTTTGAAGTTGAGAGTTTTTTGGTAACTAACTAAATTAAAGGTAAATTCAATAAGAGAGAGAACTAGATAATCTTTGAATTTCATCCTGTCTATGAACAAAAAGTTACACTCTAAATCTATAACTCATCTGAGTTCATAATCAAACTCCCTCAGATGGATAATATGTAGTTAAAACCTCAATTAGCAAAAATAATGATTTTGATGACAAATAAATTGATGGAAGAATTTGTATCCAATCGATTGCAGAGACTCCAATTATTATCCACACCAAAACCAATTGTCTACAGGTAATAAAGGATATGGCCAATCAATTTGATTTCCAAAAAGTAACTTTTCAATCATTAAATTACATACATACTCTAAACCCTAGTTTAGAGTATACACCCTAGTTCATTGGTTGGGAATCCCTCCTCTGATTATCCAAAAACGAAACTACTCACTCAAGACTATGAAATTAAAACAAAGTATTGAAAAAGACATAATTGAAATAAAGATTGACTGTAAAATAAATAAAAACTTAAATGTAAAAGCACCTTGTATAGAAGAACTTTAGCAACGTAAAATACATTGAATTGAATTGACTTGAAATTGAAGAACAATAATCGTAAACTAAATACAAAGTAACAAAACAAGAATGTGGTTGATAGAGAAATTGAGAAGACAATTGCAAAAAAGAAAAACAAGAACAACGATCCTAAGTGATGAAAAAACTATTCTGAAACCATCCCTTATCTCTCTAAAAGGTCTTCTATTTATTGTATGTAGGAAGGAGATCTTCAATATCTGGATGAATATCTTCTTTGAAAATATCTCCTCTTTCTATTAGCAGAGAATTCCCAAAGGTACAATGAAATAAGACTTTAATTAGAGTTTTCCATCAAAATCTACCTCGACCTACTGGTAGAACATTGATACCTACCAGTAGAACTACATTCTGTTGCACGACCTACTGGTAGAACATTGATCACCAACTGGTAGACACTTCTTCAAATCCACATAGCTTCTTCTACCAGTAGCACCTAAGTTCACCTATCGGTAGAATATATTCCAGATGGCTCTGCTACCGGCAGAACATAAATCCACCTACTAGTAGAACACATTCCAGAGAGCCTTTCTTCTATAGAACTACACACTATCTTCTTTCCTATCAATAGAATCCAACTTCTACCGGTAGATTCTTCATTCTAGCATATTCCTACCAGTAGGTTTACTACCGGTAGGACCTACCTTTTTTGAATTTTTTCTCTAAGGCCTTCAGCTTTATTTCTAATTAATCAAATTTAACTCTAACTTGTCCAACACCATTATCATGATGCTCCATGTTGAATGCTCAATAGTGCATTACTTTATAGCTTAGCATATTTACTTTAGACTTGCTAACAAACTAACATATTTAGTACGTATTACATCTTATGCTTTGATTTATGTGTTTGTAGGTAGTTTAGGTGTGAAGGTAGAGATTAAGCATTAATAAGATGGTAAGGGATAAGTTGGAGATAGGTGTTATTCTAGTAGGAAGGTAAAAAAAAATGAACGCTCTACCTGTAGTAAATCGATTCTACCGGTAACTTGAGCTACTAAAGATTAGTGTTGAAGTCCTACTAGTATGTGGTATATGTTCTACTAGTAGGAAACTGACAGAAGTTTATACTTTTGTCATCATAGAAGTTTTACCGATAGATGGTAGACATTATNTCGGTAACTTGAGCTACTAAAGATTAGTGTTGAAGTCCTACTAGTATGTGGTATATGTTCTACTAGTAGGAAACTTACAGAAGTTTATACTTTTGTCATCATAGAAGTTTTACCGATAGATGGTAGACATTATGACTCATGCCCCACAAGTCGTAGCTCGAACGAATCAAAGAAAATTTCTCAGTTTATGGGGAAACAAAATGCTTTGTAATTGAAGCTGAAGATAAAGATTCAGCAAAGAGAGAAAGATTTGAAACCTGCCATTTTGGCTTAGTTTACGAGAGATGAATTCCTGATTACACAGATGCAAGGCCTATATTCGCTTTGAAAGGGATTTGTTAAGAACGTCGTAGTGGCAATCATGTGGTGTGAAAGCTAGGAATCAGGAAATTCACCTGCAAGGGGTCAAGCTCTCCGTTTGGAGAGTAGCTACTTGCCTTTAGTGCTTCTAGACAAAGAGCAAAAGAGAGAGTAAGAGTTGTAACCAATTCTGCTATTATGCATTATCGATGCCGCTGTCGCTGTCTGCTCTTAGGNACTTTGAAAGGGATTTGTTAAGAACGTCGTAGTGGCAATCATGTGGTGTGAAAGCTAGGAATCAGGAAATTCACCCGCAAGGGGTCAAGCTCTCCGTTTGGAGAGTAGCTACTTGCCTTTAGTGCTTCTAGACAAAGAGCAAAAGAGAGAGTAAGAGCTGTAACCAATTCTGCTATTATGCATTATCGATGCCGCTGTCGCTGTCTGCTCTTAGGTTTTTTCTTGGCATGGCTAGCTCCATATAATCTCTTGTATGAAGAGATTAGGAGTCAAGAGCGGTATGTCCCAGTACTCTGTCAAAAGAAGTCCTACCGGTAGGTTAAGGATGTTCTACTGATAGGAAAAGCTATTGAAATTTTAGAGATCTTATCAGAACAAATTTTTACCAATAAGTTTCACTGTTCCGCTAGTAGGTCTTGCTACAGAAGGAGTTGCTACCGGTAGGTAATGGCAGATTTTCATGGCAAACTCAATTAAAGATCAGATTTTGGGGATTCTCAACCAATCAGAGGAAGAGATAATTTTGGGATGAATATATGTCAAAGATTTGAAGATTTCCCTTCCTACTAGAATAAATAAAAGACCCCATAGCCTTCCTTTAGTTTTCTCTAGTTTTTGATATGTAGAGAGTGNATGCAATAGACCTCACCATTGAATTCGTATCATGAAATTGAGCTGTCATGTCAATTTTTGTCAAATTTTGAGATAGTCAAATTTTACACGTTTTACGAAACAACTAGGTGACGAATGACCTCGCAAACTTTCCCAAAAATAAAATTTATAAAATTTTCTTATAATTAGCCAAAATTTCAAATAAAACTAATTTGACCTGAAACCAGGAATTAATTAAGTCGTTTTGGGTTAAAAACAGACCCGAAAGTAATAAACGTGCGGGGTAATGTGGACCGTGCAATTAAAAAGTATAAACAGGGGCTAAATATCTACAAAATCAGATATTCTCACCCACTTGACCGGATAAATTAGACGTTGAAGAGAGGAAAGAGAGAAAACCTAGAAATTCTACCTTTCTTCTTGCTATCCAAAGAGTTTCGTCGGTCGGAATTCATTGAACCAAGAATTAAAGTTGGTCTATGCAACGTGGGCTACGCGTACGTACCAAGAATGAGGGATTTCACTGAAGAGCCAAATAAGGAATTTTGGGGAAATCAAGTTTTTGGAGTGGTGTTGGAGTTCTTGAAGTTTCTACCTTCTATTTACGTTGCAAGAGGTAGGGTTTCTCCTACCTTGGTTTATTTTCTTACCTAGAATGTTTTATGAAATGGGTAAGGGTATGGGATAACCTAAGTCACTTGACTATGGTTAAAGAAAAGAGGAAATGGGTATGGAATTGGCCTAGACCAATTCCTAGCAAAGTTCAGTATTGAGGAAGTACTTGTGTAATCCCTTGGAACTTAACATTTTTAGGCATACTATGCATTCTATTGTTGCCTTCTTGGTGTTTTGCTAAGTGCTATGTGAACTTTGTTGAGGATGAATAAGTTGCTACATGGGTTAATATATTAGCAGCATGTTGATTTATGGTAATTATATGCAATTGATATTAATTGTCATGACATAAGTGCAAATATGTGGTTAAATGGCTCATTTGGCATTCATTGCATTTTGGACATGATATGACATCACATTCATGGGTTTAGGCATGAGTGTGGGTGTATGTGGCATGGTTGATTCAAACATCATATATGGTGGTTGAAGGTGGGCTCGAGAAAGTGGGATTGAAGATTCCACTGAGTCACATGGTCACATGCATGAAAAAATTGTGTCGGGTATAGCAAGAGGGGCTAGACACTCCCTTGAGTGAAAGGATCAACTATTTGGTTCATACACTCCCCTGAGGTGAAATTCTAGAAAAGTGTAATGGCGTATAGAGCCAGCAGTGCGATTCCAAAATTCGATACCCAGCAAAGACACATGGTTTTGGTTTATATAAATGATTCATTTGATGGGAAACATCCAACAATGAATGGGTTTTATGAACGCATGATTGTATTTCAAAATGACCTTTGGATGTATTTCATCAAGGGCAAATGTTTTACACACATGCATTGCATTATGTTGTGGGAGTTGGTGAGGACTCGGGACAAGGTGCATGAGTAAGTCTCATCTCATTTCATGGCATGACATTATGATTTTTCAACCTTGAATTACATGTTCTTGTTGGAATGGATATTGGTTTTCATTGATTGCATGTGCACATTTCATATGCATCCAGGAGGGGAGTAGCCTCTGTAGGAAATATTCTACTGGGCGTTGGCTCACCCTATACGGGAATACATTTCAGGTACGGGGTTCGTACCGGTGGAGGACTCACATTCGGGACCTCAACGATGAAGAGAAGTCGACTGGTGGCTTTTAAAGTTATGGTGTTGAGTATGAGATCATGTAAATGGATTGTAATAGAACTTGTGGATATCAAGTTTTATGTGATAAACATTGTTAGACATGTTTTAGATGGTGTTGGGATGATTTGAAATGGTTTTGAAAGGAAAAAGTGTGGAAATAGGCTAAACTTGGCAGAGAGTACTGGTACAGTCTGGTCCAGCAAGCAGACAATACCGATACATAGTACCGGTACACTTTCCAAAACTTTGAAAAACAATTTGGAAGGCAAATAGTACCGGTACAGTCCAGACGGTATCGGTATTGCCAGGGCCAGTGAACAAACAGTACCGGTACACTCTCCAAAATTTTGAAATTTCAAAACTAAAGCCCCATTTTTTTGGNTAAAGGAATAAACATGTTAGAATTAAAGAAATCAATTAATCATTCAAAAATATCATCCCATATTCTCGTGTGTGTTGGTTGTTTCCCATGAATCTACTTGACGAATCTACCTCATTCACCCATCATATCCACACAAACCACTTTAGCAAAGGCGTATACCGTCTCCCACGGCATTGAAGAATCATTCCAAGGAAAGATATATCATCCCTCAGCCTCGAACTTACGTGAACAGTAGTGGTTGCTCTCACAAACAACAATCCACTACAAGTGTTAGGCAACCATCTCACCCCCACTGGGATAGACTAACCTCTAATACTCTACGGCAGTTCTCAAATGCAATTCAAGTCTATCACAACAAACCATACAAGAAATATAATACCAACCAATTTCTCAAATCACCAGTAAATCAAAAACCCCCAATTCCATAGATATTTCTCAAATCACAAGTAATTCAAAAACCCCCCAATTTCATAGGTATTTTTCCAATATAACTTATTAAGAAAATAAGTAAGAGATCATCAAAAGACATACTTTTATTGTTCAAAATAAAACACTAAAGTTTTTGAANGTTCACCCATCATATCCACAGAAACCACTTTAGCAAAGGCGTATACTGTCTCCCACGGCATTGAAGAATCATTCCAAGGAAAGATATATCATCCCTCAGCCTCGNATTCACCCATCATATCCACACAAACCACTTTAGCAAAGGCGTATACCGTCTCCCACGGCATTGAAGAATCATTCCAAGGAAAGATATATCATCCCTCAGCCTCGAACTTACGTGAACAGTAGTGGTTGCTCTCACAAACAACAATCCACTACAAGTGTTAGGCAACCATCTCACCCCCACTGGGATAGACTAACCTCTAATACTCTACGGCAGTTCTCAAATGCAATTCAAGTCTATCACAACAAACCATACAAGAAATATAATACCAACCAATTTCTCAAATCACCAGTAAATCAAAAACCCCCAATTCCATAGATNCTGGGCAACATTACAATTTAAAACCATTCACATTATGAGAACAACTAACAAAGTCCATAAATAAGGCAAATTCCATTCATGATACATAATATCTACAACATCATTCAAAAGAATATGTCAAACCATGGCATCTACATCCAAAAAGAATATGTCAAACTATGGCAATTATGTGAAGACCCTGGTCCATTACCGGACCCCTGTCTTNATATTTCTCAAATCACAAGCAATTCAAAAACCCCCCAATTTCATAGGTATTTTTCCAATATAACTTATTAAGAAAATAAGTAAGAGATCATCAAAAGACATACTTTTATTGTTCAAAATAAAACACTAAAGTTTTTGAATCAAGAACACAAGAATATCAAGAAGAAAATTTCATCTTTCTGAAAAACTAGGTCTTGACATCAAGAACATGAATTTTCATGACTATCACACCATTACTTCCTTCACAACATGGTAAGGTTTGCAAGAACATCAAGAAACAAGGATTCCATAAGAGATATATATGATTAAGAGTCAAAACATATGTACATATAAACCCTAGCCTCAATGAACAAGACTGCAGAAACACCTACCTTTCTTCTTCCTTGGTGTTCTTGAAAAAATAGATGTTTTAATCCACTTCAATGTGCAAATCCCTCTTGATCTTATGTTTTTCCCCTTATTTCTTCCTCTCTAAGCCTCTCTAGGGTTGTAAATGTTGAAATGGGGCTAATGAAGATGTCCTTAAATATTTATAGTGGAAGAAAGGGTCTCCTATGCGCGATTTTGAAACCCAGATTTCGTAACTCACGTTCGAACATCATTTTGGTGTTCGAACGTCATTTTGCTCCCAGTACTTTTGTTTTTCCATCAAAGACAAAGTACTGAAACACACTGTCGTTCGAACATAGGTCGTTTGTTCGAACATACTTCCTGTTTCTGCTAAAACTTCAAGTACAGTTTTGGCCTATTTAGAGGTCGATTTGAAAAATTTTCGTGAAATACACTTTTCTAGCCCTGAAAGTCNTGCTCCCAGTACTTTTGTTTTTCCATCAAAGACAAAGTACTGAAACACACTGTCGTTCGAACATAGGTCATTTGTTCAAACATACTTCCTGTTTCTGCTAAAACTTCAAGTACAGTTTTGGCCCATTTAGAGGTCGATTTGAAAAATTTTCGTGAAATACACTTTTCTAGCCCTGAAAGTCTACTATCTACTGTAAAAATTTCAACTCAAATGGACATTAGAGTAAAAATTTATGGTTCAAATACCAGGTAGTGTCCAAAATCCTTTCTCCCCAAATTTTATCTAAAATGTGTTTGAACTATGGAATACTTCCTAACTTTCAATTCATACCCTATTACCTCAACTAACATTTTTATTTCTACTCTTATAATCCACATAGTTCATGCATACATTGTCACATATATTAGCATTTCAAAACATAATTACGTTGCTATATAAAGAGAAAAATGTGGGGCTTTACAATAATGCATGTGCGAACCATTGCCTATAAAGAAACCCCCACAACACTTAAAAAAGAGATAAAAAAAACCAACACCATCAGAGGAAGTCAAATCGAGAGGTTTTCACCACACCTTGATAAGCCATTGATCCAAAATAAATGTGATTAAACTCCGTGGAATGCGAGATTAATTGATGCCCAAGCTTTGGAAGGAAGTTTATAAGGTTTCCAGAGAGAAGGGAGAGCTTTTTGAGAGAGGAAATTTTCAATTTGAAGAAAACCTATGAAATTCTAGAAAAAAAAAACACTCATTTTAACACCTCAATTTGAAAACCTACAGGTTGGTGATGTACGACCTACTAGTAGAAAGACTCCATGTCCAAAGCCTACTAATAGTAAGTACAAATCCTACCGGCAAAACTTCAAATTTCCACAAAATTTCCTATTTTCTACCTCTCCTTTTTTTCTTTTAACAAATCAAATCAAGACTAATCCTAGACTCGCCTAACCTAAAACATTAGAAATAACAACCAAAGATTTAAATTCATGCCCAATTTCTAAAAAATTATGCAATAAAACCTGATCCAATTAAAACCCAAAATTTCATGCCTTGGAATTTAGAAGCACAGCCTAAAAACTAAGCAAAATAGACCATTTTCTTTGGCAATCATGATTGCATTTAGCCTATGCAATAAGTTTTTAAACCCCTAGGTGATCCATAGTGGACGAATTTTGTCTGGTGAAGGTTTTCGAAAAAAGATACCTACAAACTTCTCTATTTTAGCTATTTTGTGTAAACCCCACACTTTTATCTTTATTTATGCATGTAGGTTTATATAGCAAGTTATTATTTCTTTTGAAATGTTAATATGGAGAAAATTCAAGGAAATAGTAGTTAAAACTTATTTTAGCTTGCAAATATATGAAATCGTTGAAATAGAACTTGTACCAACTAGGTTTGATGTACAAAAGCATGTTGAATAAGCTTGGGTTGGAATTGGAAGGGTTTGGAATGGATTGGAAAAGAAAAAGGGAGGTTTTGTAGAAAAATAGATAAAACCTTCCGGAAGGTCGATGAAAACCTTCCGCAAGGTTANAGAAAAAGGGAGGTTTTGTAGAAAAATAGATAAAACCTTCCGGAAGGTCGATGAAAACCTTCCGCAAGGTTAAGATAAAAGGCTTATCCAGTAGGCAAAACCTTCCGGAAGGTAGATGACAAACCTTCCGGAAGATTAATGAAAATGTTTGTCGAGTAGACAAACCTTCCGGAAGGTTAAGGAAACTGTTTGTCCAGTAGACAAAACCTTTCGGAAGGTCGATGACAACCTTCCGGATGGTTAATGAAAAAGGTCTGTCAAATGGGCAAACCTTCCGGAAGGTCGATGAACAACCTTCCAGAAGGTCTTCAAAAAATCTGAAATTTGAAGTCACGAACAGCCGATTTTCCTTTCACTATAAATACCTAAGGACATCCCATTTAGCCCCATTTCAACATCTCTAAACCTAGAAACCTTAGAGAGGAAAAAAGGAAGATAAAAACACAAGATCAAAGGGGGATTTCCACTTCAAGAAGATCAAAACCTTAGTTTTCCAAGAACACCAAGGTAGGGGTTTTCTTCCATTCTTGTTCATTGAGACTAGGGTTTGTATATATGTATTCTTTAACTCTAAATCTTATATATATGTTATGAAATCATCATTCCTTGGTCTTCTTGCAATTATTATTATGTTTTAAACAAAGTTAGGGTTGAATACCCATGAAATCTCTTTTTCCTTGATTTAAAACCCTAGTTGTTGGGAAATATGGGTTTCTCCCTCTACTTTCACTTAAATTTAGTTTCGAAAACTTTAGTGTTTTGTGTTGAGTATCAAAATGATATTGATGATGATCTCTTGCATTTTCTTCAATTGTTCTGTTGAAATACTACATGTGAAATTGCGGATTTATGGAATTGTTTGTTATTTGAGGAAATTATTGGTATTGTATCTCTTGTGTGGTTGTTGGATAAACATGGGCTACTATTGACCGGGTATCATGGAATGTGTAGATGCCTTCTTACTCCGTGCGGGTTTGAACTTTTCCTACCACTCATAGTGGGGTTAATGCCATGCGAGGACTAAACCATTATCACTCACGGGGTATCGTGAAAAAAGGGTTAGTATACTACTTCTGGGTTGGANTAGTGGGGTTAATGCCATGCGAGGACTAAACCATTATCACTCACGGGGTATCGTGAAAAAAGGGTTAGTATACTACTTCTGGGTTGGATACGTTACTGCCATGGTTATAGCATACGCCCTTCCTAAAGGTTGGATATCCTTGTGAGGATTTGTGTGGGTTGTATGTGGGCCAGGATATTTTCGATGGTATTCATGCGAGATCTTACTTCAGATCAGAGATATGAATACAGTGGTGGGTTATTGTTCATTGTACCAGAAATAGTTTCTACAAGAATTTTGGGAAGTATGAAATTAATGTTGTTGCTTAAACTTGGGNCGAGATCTTACTTCAGATCATAGATATGAATACAGTGGTGGGTTATTGTTCATTGTACCAGAAATAGTTTCTACAAGAATTTTGGGAAGTATGAAATTACTGTTGTTGCTTAAACTTGGGATATGTTTAAATGTCCCTGTTTTATTTCAAAAATTAATATATGATATTTGCGAAATGAGACCGACTTGTTTTACATGTTTTCTAAACCTTGTTTGAGTTTGGGAGGAATGTACTACAGAGTTTAGTGCTCACCCCCTACAAACTATATTTTTTAGATTGTGGTCTAGAGGAAGAGCTCGGGGTTGAGGAGCCGACTCATTGGGAAGCTCCACTAGACAAGCCCATGGATCCCGAGGTGGATGTCTAGAGTTATACTCTCCTAGGTGCTAAACTAGGAAATCTCTTTTGGGACTATGTATAGACTAATCTTTTGTTATTCCACTGCAAGTTTAAATGTGATTCTTTTGGGATTTAATTATCATAGTCAATCACATTCTTTGGGGATGTAATGGCCATGGTTGGCCTATTCTTTTGGGATAATAGTGTAAATGTTATATTTGATTAATGAAATTTCTTTAATGATGAATTTATTTAGTTGCTCTCATGATGTGAATGGTTTATAGATTGTAATGCCATCCAAGGTGGGTTTTGGGGCGTTACATTCTGATTGCATCACTTTCATCAAATTCAACAAAAACAACAATATGCCAATAGAATTTAAGCTCATTCATACATAGCTATTTTTAGGCCTAAACGATATGCAAAAGTATTCACAAATATTATCATCAGAAACGCAAGTGTGTGTCACATCAACTAGTTAGAGAAATTTATCAACTAGAATTCTCATCTCTTTTTAGCTACCCAAAACTGGCTTTGACACCAATTCTCCCGGATTTCACTCAGAGTAGATCTCTCTAACTATCATGTCTGTTTCACCCAAGGTATATGTGGGCAGAATTTAGGTTAACAAAACAAGTATATCCCATATATTTATAACAATGAAAAGCATTAAGAACAAATCAATCTTGTCATAATCTCATGAAAGAATGTCAAAGTAATAAGAATAATGTCATTGATGTATCCCTCTATCCAATCAGGTAGTTAATTCACCATTATTCTCATAATTAATTAGGACTTTATCAAGGTTATAATGGGGTTAAGGGTGGAGGCAAAAGAAATGAAGGATTAGTGAATTCAAAAAGAGTTATCCCAAAATACCTTTTACACACTTGACTTCTACTCTTGAACATTTTTCTCTTTACTTTCGCTTCATTCTCTTTTCCCCTTTGTTTTTTTTTCTTTTTACACCCCCTTTTTCTTTCCCTAGCCTTTGGCTTCTCTTTTTTTTTTCGAATTCCAACATTTTGCTGATTCTTCCATTTTTTTTTCAACTTCATTCCTTTTTTTTCCATATTGGCCTTGTTCTAGCTTTCACCACAAGTCTCCCAACTTCTCAATAAAACTTAATAGTTCAAGGGATAACCAAGGTAAGGTATATATAATTCTTTCTAACTTGGTTAGACTTTATAGCTAAGAATTGAAATTTCAAATAGGCTCAATCACAACTTAGAGGGAAAAATTGTAAGAAAGAACAAGCTAAGGCTCAAAATTATCCAAAAGATGGCCTAAAATCCTTTTCCAAGTACAATAGCAAATTTTAATTGATAGAGAAACAATCAACTAATCATTCCACATACTTTTACAAAAACAAACATTTGCTCATTTTTTAGCACTCAACAATAGGTACTCCCTAATGCCAAAGGAACTTTACTTCCTTTTTCCAAAACTCACATTTGCTCAATTTTGCATACAATTAATGATCTCGTAACATCTACAACACCAATTAGATATGTTGTGCATGCTCCTCCTATGTCCTTGAATATATCAAAATATCATCAATAAATATGATGACAAATTGATCTAAATAAGGATTGAACACCCTATGCATCATGTACATGAAAGATGTGGGAGTGTTCGTTAACTCAAATGGCATCTCGGTATACTTGAAATGACCATAACTCATGCGAAAAGAAGTGTAGGAATATCTTGTTCCTCTATCCTCAGCTAATGGTACCCAGTACAAAGAGAAATCTTAAAATAGTACTTGGAACCCCACAACTAAACAAACAAGTTAGCAATCTAAGGTAGAGGGTATCTATTCTTCACCATTATCGGATTCAACTTTCGATAATCCGTCCATAACCTGAGTGTATTATCTTGCTCATTCACAAACAAAATTGGAGCTTCCCAAGTTGTAGTGCTCAGACGAATAAACCCAATAACCAATAGTTGGCCCAACTACTTCATTAGCTCCTTCAACTCCAAAGGGGCCATTTGATAAGGAGCAATAGATATGGATTGGATGCCCAGATAAAGATAAATTGCAAAATCAATCTCTCTCTGTGGGGGTAATCCAGGTAGTTTTTCCAGGAAGACATCTGGAAAGTTTGACACCACCAATAAAAAGTCAAATTGGGACTCAACTTGTTCATCTCCCATTAAATTGGCTAGAAAGCTTAAACCACTCCCCACCTTAGCTTTCAGGAATCTATTTCCCATAGTGGGAAATAGGTGCAAAAAATTCTGCTCACTGGTGAAGTTGAATATTAACCCTCCTGGTAACTTTAATACCATACATTTTCAAAAACAATCCATCATTGCGTGATAGGCAGCCAATAAATTCATCCCAAATTTCACATTGTATCCCTCCATGTCAAGTGCCACTAGGTCAACTCTCAATTCTTGCTCCCTTATCTAGAGCACACATGCTTTACATACTTCTCGTGTACTCAATCATTCCTCCGTAAGTAAATCAACACTCAATGAATTTTCAATGTCATCAAATTTTAGACCTAACGTCATGGTATATGAGGTGCATATAAAATAGTGTGTGACACTGGGGTCAAATAAAATACGTGCCCAAGAGTTATATAAAAGAACAATACCTTCCACCACTACATTGGAAGGATCTTCCTCCTTCTGTGTTAAAGCAAATACCCAGCACTAGTTGTTGTGTCCTTATGCTAACATTCATAGGTTATTCTATTGTGGCTACTTCTGTGGTGGGGGCTTATTCATTTTAGTTGTTCCTCTAGGATAGCCCACAGATGGGTTGTGCCTAAAGAAAAGATGGGNATAGGTTATTCTATTGTGGCTACTTCTGTGGTGGGGGCTTATTCATTTTTAGTTGTTCCTCTAGGATAGCCCACAGATGGGTTGTGCCTAAAGAAAAGATGGGCAATTGTTCCTGAAATACCCTATGCCTCCAAAAGAAAAAAAATTTCTAGGATCCGTAGTTGTCCTCTCTTGCAAGCACCCATCTCCACAAATTGGTTGGTTCCTCTGCCCGGTAGCCCTACTTCCTATCTCGATTGGTCCCCCTCTTGCGAAGGTCTATTACCGATGATTATCTTCCAAATCTCTTTCTACCAAAGTGGCCCCACTCAAACAAATCCCTATGATCACTAATCTTTAAAGCAACCAACTTCTCCCTTATGGCAGGTCTCAAACCCTACTCAAACCTCTTGGCCCACTTGGCCCAAGTTGCAACAAACTTTAGCGCATAGTAGGATAACTCACCAAACTTGCCTTTATATTACATTACAGTCATATTATTCTGTCATGGTGCTAAGAAATCGGCACTCATCTTGTCCTTCACAAATTCAAGAAAATATTTATCTTGAAATACCTGGTAAAATTCCTTCCACTTCATGGCGTTAGTATCTCTCATTCATTTCACTAAATTCCACCAATGATCTACCTCACCTTCTAGTAGATAGGTAGCCAATCCAACCCCTAGATTCTCTAAAACTCCCATGCTATCGCACATCTTCCTCATTATGTGGATCCATTTGTCTGCATACATAGGAGTAAAACTTCACTAGAAAGTAGGTAGGAGTTGCTTCAAAAAATCTCTTAGAACCATCATGCGTTAGTTCTCATTTCTATTTATTGGCCCTTGGACCAACTATTATGCAACCCCTATTATGGTTACAGTTATTCCTATTTTGGTTTTGCACTAGAATGGTCATTTCCCTGAAACACCAATAGATGTTGGTTGAGGCATCAAAGAATGGTTGAGTTTCCAGAAGATTCAAGCCTAGTATTTCTCCCCAACTTGCACTTAAGTTTGCATTGAGTAATCCACAACCTACAGCTCCCATATAAGACCAAATTCCTAGGCTCTGATACCACTTTGTAAAGACCCAAAATCCACCCTAGAGGGCATTAACTAACTACACAACGTCCAATCATGAGAGCATCTAGAATAACTATTAAAATAACAAACCATTCATCAACTAGATAAATAATGAAAATGATGTCAAATAAACATCGTTCACTTCTCAAACTTACAACCCAAAATTAAAACTATTCAAAACATTATGTCATATCTAACTCTCAAATTTAAACTAAGAAGAAACATCTCTAGGCCTCCAAGTCGAGATCAACATATTGATCCTTCTAGTCTCAAAGTCAACCAGCTCATTCAATTCGATATCTTCCGTTATGCCAAATTTCATAAATGTTGTTGTAGGGAATGAGTAAAAGCCTATAGAAAATTCCTCTCAAATTCAAATAAGGTTTATAAATCATAAAACAAGGCAGTCTCATTTGAAAAATAGCATATATAACCTTTGGAAGTAAAACAATATGCATTGTAATGATCTCAAGTTTAAGGACTACATTAATTCAATAACAGAAGTAAACATTTAGGAATCAAAGTAAATAAAGAATAATTTATTAAACATCATCTCAAGTGTCTCATGCATATTGGTTGCTTCTAAGGAATCTACTCAATGAACGTACCTCGTTCACCCATTACAAATAGAAATAATCTCAATCATTTCCCGTAGGACCACATCACAACAACTTTATGAAGGGCATGTACCATCTCATATGGCATTGATGAATCCATATACCTTTCCTGAGCTTTAGACCTACGTGAACAATAGTGGTTGACTTGCAAAGAAATAACCCCCTATGAGGGTTAGGCAACCATTTCACCCCCACTGGGATAGACTAACTTCTAACACTCTACAGTACATTTTGAAGGCAATCTAATTCCGTCAAACCCAACCATATAAGAGATAAAAACCACAACTTAATCAAAAACCGTATACTCAACCAATCACATTTTTTATCAAAATCAATGTATCACAATTTCACAACTCTTAATATACAAGAATAAAGAAATTAAAATATTCAACAGATCGTATCCATAAACCTTTACTTTTGCGGTATTCAAAATTCTAGTTAATCAAAACTTTTGATTCTTGAAGAGAAAAATGTATCTTTGGATGTAAACATGGTTTATTCAAGAATTAGGGTTTATAAATAAAGAATGAATGAAGATCCTCAAAAAATCATGTAACTTTTCAAGATCTAGGATTTTAGAATTCAAGAACGAGTAGATATTGTATAAAAATGTGTGTTTTCTTCAAGAACGATTCATAAGTTTTCAAAAAACCAAACCAAGATGTTTTTCTATCATAATAATATCATTTAAGAGTAAAAACATGCATAAATAATCTTCCTAGACTCAATGAAAGAATTCAAGAAGGAACCCTTGCTTTTATTCGATGTTTGTGTGTAACCCTAGCATGTTCGATCCATTCTTGACATGAAAATCCCTCCTAATCTTGTGTGTTCTCCTTCTCTCTCACTCTTTAGGTTTTTTTAGGGCCAAAGACTATTAAAACTAACCTAAGGGACATCCTTAAGGTATTTATAAAGTCAGAATCTGAACAGTCGACGCAAGTCTAATAGATGTAAAAATTGCACTTATGTTCGAACAGAGAATGGCGATCGAACATACCTCATTCTAATGTGACTAGCGTTCAAACATTCCTTAGTCCTATTATCTCAATTTCTGTCAAACTTTTCATCAAACACCAAAGTACTATTGCTAGCTCTGTTTGAATTCCTATCTAAACTTCCAATGTAGTTTTAACCTATTTAGAAGCCAATTCATGAAATATTTGTGATATACACTTTTGTAGCTCTTAGAATTTAGTTTCTACTTTCAAAAAATCTGGTCAAGCTAATAAAAGAATAAAAATTTATAAGTAAATACCAAATATAGTATCTAGTTATTCTCCTCTTAACCTTTTCCAAAGATATTTCCCAAGATTCAAAACACCTCTCTAATACACCCTATATCCCTATTCCTAAGCCATTGACTATTCATGCTACACGGGTTATACAATATGCAGTATTATAAATTTATGGGGGTTTACAAACTCCACCTAACCCCTATTCCTAATTATATCACCCACTCTAAAATGCTCAAAATCATGCAATAAAATAGACATCTCCATAACAATAGGCCTAGCAAAAAAATACTGGGTAGACCTTCTATCCTTCTCAAGGGTAGGGAAACGAAAGGGATCAAAGTAGCGTATAAACCCATTCTCATCCATGAAAATCCCTGGTCTGGATCAACTAGAACATCTTGGCCTCGCTGGCCACCATGAGAAGTAGATTTAGGCCTCTACATACGTGACCTTTTGGAAGCCATTGTTGAACAAAATGGGTCTTGAAAGCTTTGAAAAAGTTGGTTTTCAAACTTTGAAATTTTGGTGGATTTTTGAAGAGTTTTGGTAGAGTTTGGTAAAGATTTGAGGGAGAAGACGGGTTTCAGGCTTAAAGGGTTTTGAGAGTTACATAGCATTAGACAAGATGGCCCCCTCTATTTATAGTCTTNGAAGAGTTTTGGTAGAGTTTGGTAAAGATTTGAGGGAGAAGACGGGTTTCAGGCTTGAAGGGTTTTGAGAGTTACATAGCATTAGACAAGATGGCCCCCTCTATTTATAGTCTTACAGGCACATCAGGATGGTGCAAGCCATGTCCAGACAGTGCTTTTGAAATTTCACCATTTTCCAAGAGTCGCATCTCTTCACTTCTAACTACTAGATCAAATCCTTGAGGCACATCCAAATAGTAACATTGGCTTTCAAACAGTGTTGATTGCGTCCGGGCAATGTTGTTTTACGTCCAAACAGTGAAAACTCCCTAGAATTTTTTATCAAAGAGTGGTGTCCGAACGGTGGATGGAGCATCTAGAAGGTCACACTTCTCTGAAACTCATGCCTTTTCAAAAAAAAAACAATCAAGTTTCTTAACTCCGAAAATAAATTGGTAATAACTATTTTTCATTTTTTTTTAAATGTCCACAAATCTGGAAAATAATTTTTTCAAAACCTTTGCTGCAACTTAGTACCTAGAGATTAAAAATAAATAAGCAATTATCCCTCCCCCAAGCTAAATCATTCATTGTCCTCAATCTAAAATAAAACAAGAAAGCTTATAAAAATAAATAAAGATTAAAAGGATAGAACTACTTGTTACTGCAACCTCTTTGCCAATCCTAAAAGAAAACTTAAATGACACATACAAGTAAAAGAAAAAAAAATAAAAAATTACTATAGTACTATACAATACAATGTAGCAATCATCTATGCTCAGAATATTGTGGATCCACTAATTCGTTCGATTCCAACTTAGCCACAAAGCCATCTAAGAATGGTTTAAGTCTTTGCCCATTGACTTTAAACACATTACTATTCTTGGGGTTCTCAATCTCAATCGCCCCATGTGAAAATACCTGTCAAACAATGAATAGGCCTGGCCACCTAGACTTCAACTTCCTACATATAGGTGGAGGCAAGAATTGTAAAGTAATACCTTTTGGGAAGGCTCAAAGGTTTTCCTCAACATATTTTTATTATGTAAATATGATCTAACAATATCCCCCTTTGGTAATTTTGTGACAAAACACACAAGTTAAAAATTAAGATTACAACTCAAAACTATTGCACAAAAGAATTGTAAACTAATCTCAACTCTCATGCATATGTCCTAAATCCCTATCTAGTAAAAGGAATTTTTTTTTTTTTTTTTTGAAGAAGCTTGAAGATTATAGTCCTGCGCACTGCCATTCAAACAAAAATCTCGTGAAAAATATCATATGTTAGGGAAATCCATAACATAATCACAGGTATGAAAACACAAAGTTAAGCATNACAAAAATCTCGTGAAAAATACCATATGTTAGGGAAATCCATAACATAATCACAGGTATGAAAACACAAAGTTAAGCATAGGGCATATGTATGCATACATCATACAAGTGAAAATATGTAACATGTTAGGAATTAACTTGCCTAATATGCTTGAAAACCTACTGATCCATCAATGTAAAACATATTAAGTTCTCCCCCTTAGTTGGCGTTCACAAGTAAAATAACAAGCAAAAAATAAACAAAGAAAAATGTGACTTTATGCCAAGTTTGTAAATTTTACTCTCCCTTAGTATTTGAACAAACTCCCTCTTTCTATGTTTGCATGCAACATATCTAGCCTAGTCAAGAGTAAATCTCCACGATTTCTCCCATGTGTACCTAAAATATTCTCCCCCTTTTTGTCACAAATGCTAACCCAATGACAACATGCAACAAGCAATGTACATTATCAAATTACCTAATGATGAGAGCATGATGTTGCATATTTTATATCTCATATCATTCATCTTAGTTTTGTTAGTAATCTATTTGATTTGTTTTAGTTTAGTTTTGTGTTTTATAGAGAACATTCATGGTTGCAAGTAAATTAATGTAAAAACAAGGTTTTATATATATTTTGTTGCTTTGGAAGACTTTTCCAAGGAGTTGGAGGAGCTAGGAGTTGAGCCAAAAGCATTGCATTAATATTTTGGGAAAAAGATTGGTTCTACTGGTAGGTTTCCTACTGGTTCATCTGGTGGCAAATTGAGATTCTACCACTAGCAATGAGTGACTACTAGTACAAGTAAAACATAAACTTTTCTAGCAGTAGGTTATTACTTTGGTACCGGTATGTTCAAAATAGAGAACAATTACCAGTATGTGAGAAACAATAACTTTGCTATTGGTAGGTCGGGACTTGATTCCTATCAATTCATCAGTGTTTTAATCCAGCAAGAACTCTATTTGGAAAGGAACGGTTAAAGCCTTTTCTAAGCAGCCTATTGGTTGAAAAATAAAAGGAAAAGTCAGTGAATAACTCCTATAAATACCAAGACTAAGGAAGAGATAAGGCATTCAAGAATCAATCGTTCATTATTTTATTTTTTTCTTTGGAGTAGAATTAGAGTTTACTCGTTCTTCAAGAGTTCTTCTATTGCTTTCTATTTCAAGCTTTGTTCTACTTTCAATTATTTAATTTCTTGTAAGGTAAGTACATTGATTCTCTTTTATGTAACGATTTACAATTCTTTTCATTCAACTCAAGGTATTTACTTTCTATTGCAATTTCAATTCAAGTTTTATTTCTCTTTCAATTATGTTGATGTTTATTTCAATTGGTTTTTTTTTTCTACTTCCATTATGAGTGAGTAGTCATTTTTGGGTTTGATCCGATAAGGGAGTCTCATTCGTGAATGGGGGTTTTGACCTAACTAGGGTTTTTCAAAGACTAAGTTATTTTGTTGATTGAATAATTAAAATTGAAAACACGAGTGATATGCATATCTTCTTCTTATTTGTAGACAATTAGTTTTGACAAAGATAATTCTTTGAATCACTACAATCAACGTGGATGTAAATCTTTCAAAATTAAGCCAATCAATTTGGATAAACATTTGTCACTTTCATTGGATTTTAGTTGAATATTTTTTGTTTTAGTGCGTTGGATTACAATCTTAAATGAGTTATAGGATTAGGTCAAACTTTTTATTCACGGAGGGATGAGCTTAGACGATTAACCGATTTTCTTTAATTATTGTTATTTAGTTTATATTTTTTTGAAAATCTTCTCTAAAATTCAAGAGTTTTACTTTTCGTTTCCAATCACCAATCAAATTCAACTTTCATTTTTTTTTGAGGAGATGACCTCGGTAATCGATCAAGTTACTAAACGATACATTTCTTGCGTTTGAAAAATGATGAATATAGAATATTGCACATCATGCATCTCTATTGCACCCATTTTACTTGTTTTGTGGTGAAACTTAGGGGAAATGGTTTCAAATTTATAATTAATGAAGATTTGTGCGATTGTAGGTAAAAAGCGGGTAAGGTCATATATAAAGCACCCCATCAAGTGCTCAAATTCAATGGGGAAGAAGGGACCACTTAATGGATGGCTCGGGACCTCAAGGAACCAAGAAAATCCCAAGGCAGGACAATATCTACCGGTGGAAGACATTCAAACCTGCCGGTAGAAGTCATGCAAGAACCTACCAGTAGAAAACTAAGACCTACCAGTAGAAGAGCTTATTGGAAATGTTCTACCTCTGCCCTGCAAGCAACTACCGGTAGGAAAGCTTAATGGAAAAAACATGTCGGTAGTTTTTCTACATTCTACTGGTAGAACTGTAAAACCTGGGTAAATTTAAACTTTTTATGAAAAATAACAAAATGGTAATTTGCCATTAAAGTACGGGTTGTAAACCTAAAATTTTCTAGAAATTGCATGATAAAACAGACCTCACCATTGGATTCGTCTTGTGAAATCTAATTACCCCGTCAAATTTCATCAAATTCGAGATAGTCAAATTTTCACGTTTTACGAGGTAGTCGAGTCTCGGGTGACCAAAAAATGAAATTTTTAACAAAAATTTAAAAGTTCAAAAATAATTTAAGGCAAATTAAAATAAAATTATTTTGAACTTGAATCGGGACGAAATTTAATCATTTCGGGGCAAAAACGGACCCGAGGAAAAGAGGGTCGTGTGGCGCGTTGTGGGCCAAATATTCTAAGGGTATAAAAGAGAAAAGAAAATCTACAATCGTTACCTGATAGAAAGGAAGAGAGGGAAAAAGAGAAAGTTCACCACTTCTCTCTACAATCTACAAAATTTTAGCGGTCGAATCCGTTCGGGCCAAGAGGGAAAGTCATTCTCCTCGTCAAGGGCTATGCCTACGTACCAAAAATTGAGGAGTTTACCGAAGTTCCAAAAATGGGGCTTGAGAAAATCAAGGGTTTGAGCTTGATTGAAGTTCTTAAAGGTCTTCTATGTGTTCTTTACGCTTCAAGAGGTAGGGTTCATTTCTACTTAGGTTTATTTACAACCNTGCCTACGTACCAAATATTGAGGAGTTTACCGAAGTTCCAAAAATGGGGCTTGAGAAAATCAAGGGTTTGAGCTTGATTGAAGTTCTTAAAAGTCTTCTATGTGTTCTTTACGCTTCAAGAGGTAGGGTTCATTTCTACTTAGGTTTATTTACAACCTAAGGCGGTATATGAAATGGGTATGTTGATAGAAACTTATATCATTTATCTATGTTAAGGAAATTGATGAAATGGGTATAGAATGGGCTNTGTGTTCTTTACGCTTCAAGAGGTAGGGTTCATTTCTACTTAGGTTTATTTACAACCTAGGGTGGTATATGAAATGGGTATGTTGATAAAAACTTATATCATTTATCTATGTTAAGGAAATTGATGAAATGGGTATAGAATGGGCTAAAATAAATTCCTAACATGGAATTGATATGTGGTAAGTACTTGTGTAATTCCATGAAAATTTGTGTTATGTGGGCATGTTATGTGTTTTTATTATGCCTTGTGAATAAAGTGTGTTATTGGCACATAATATGTAATAACATGCTTGTGGTGTATGATTGGATATAAAGATGTTGATTTATGCATATAGATACATCATCATTGTGATGGAATTGGTAATTATATGCTTTGGATATAAATTGCCATGAAATATGTTTAAATGTGGTTAATTCTACTCATGTGACATTCTTTACATATGGGCATGATATTGATTAAGCAATGGTGCATTACATTGCATTTGCACGAGGGAAATGCATCCATAGTCATGAGTGTGGGTGTGTGTGTGCATGGTTGATATCAAACACCAAATAGGTGGATGATGGTGGGCTCGGGATAGTTGGATCAAAAATTCGACTAAGTGGCACAGTGGTATGGATAAATAATTGGGTGGGGTTAGTAAAAAGGGGTACATTATCCCTCGGGTGAGAGACTCGGTGAAAGGAGATGCACTTTGTTGGTATAAGAGCCTATAAAGTTTGTCGGTGTACACGAAACCGTTGGTGGAAGTCCATGAATTCTGTGTCGGTTGGGTGTTGTTGGTGTAAGTCCATAAATACCCACCCCAAGAAAGATCCAGAGATTTTTAAATAGTCATTGGGTGTGTAGTGCCAATGGCTGGGCTTGGAAAGCCAATTTTGATTCCCCATGGCATTGAATGGGGGAAAAGGAACCAGAGAGGGCTCGGGTTGGGTTGAACGAGTGAGTCTCATCTCATTTCATGGCATGACATTGCTAAGATTCCAACATTGAATAATATATTCTTGTTTGGGATGTTGTTGTTGTGAAGTGTTGCAAGAACATTCATATGCACTTAGGTTGGGGAATAGCCTTGGTAGGAAATACTCTACTAGGCGTGACTCACCCTATATGGGAAAATAGTTCAGGTATGGGATATACGTCAAAGGAAGGCCCTCGCATGGGACCTCAAGGATGAAGGAAGCCGAAATGTGGCTTTATTTTGAGTTTTGTAAAACGATTTTAAATTTTCTATTTTGGTATGTAAATTTACGAAAATTGAATGTAATAGAACGTGTGTGGACCTTGTATTGCATGAAAAACTTCATTATACATGAGTTGGATGGAAATGATATGCTTATGAATGAGTTGGAAATGAAAAGAATGTGAAATAGGCAAAAGTGGGCAAGAAGTACCGGTACCACGAGGCCCAGTAAGTTAACAATACCGGTACGCACTTTCCAAAATTTTAAAATTACTTTGCCAAGCTTTTGGGCCATGGGTTATTTGGTTCCAAGGATACAAATGGACTATAACAGGGTATAAAATGTGGTGCATCAACCATGGTTGAATTAAATGAGAAAATGTACACGTGTGGATTATGACCCCGGTTAAAGGGGATGTGATTGAAGTGATGTCGGATACTGCGACAATCACGGGTAATGTGACAATCATGGATATTTTTGCGGGTTGATAGGTGATCAACGGTTGTTAAAGGACCCCCAATTTTAGGGGCATCACAGCTTGGTATAAGAGCATAGGTATACGATTTACCTAGGGCTATTGGGTATGAGTTTAGACCATTGCATTCATTATACATTTCATGTTATGTGCTTAAATTACTACATGTTATGTGCTATATGTTATGTAAATGATATACACGGTAAAATATATGTGAAAGAAGGAACACTAGGGTTAGAAAACAAAACCTTGGGGGTCAAAAAATAAGGGAACGGGATAGTTCCAGGCGTAAAGGCCTACTGGTGGTGGCATAAGTGCTACTAAGGGGACAAAGAGATGAATCTCAAAGTTTTAAAAAAAAAAAAAAAAATTGGTCCCTACCTTGGGATACTAAATTGATGCTCTATTGCTATCTGACATGTGTGTAGCTGGCTAGTAGAGAAAGAGGACGTTGNTGTAAAGGCCTACTGGTGGTGGCATAAGTGCTACTAAGGGGACAAAGAGATGAATCTCAAAGTTTAAAAAAAAAAAAATTGGTCCCTACCTTGGGATACTAAATTGATGCTCTATTGCTATCTGACATGTGTGTAGCTGGCTAGTAGAGAAAGAGGACGTTGAGGCGGTGGGCAGGACAATAATCAACCACCACCAGCCTTTGACCATCAAGCCTTCGTGGAGGCTATTGGTACTACATCTGCCACCATTGCACAAGCTAGTACTACGGTTGCTACTATTGTACAAGCTAGTGCAAGAGTGGGACAAGGAGGCTTGAGTAACCNAGGACAATAATCAACCACCACCAGCCTTTGACCGTCAAGCCTTCGTGGAGGCTATTGGTACTACATCTGCCACCATTGCACAAGCTAGTACTGCGGTTGCTACTATTGTACAAGCTAGTGCAAGAGTGGGACAAGGAGGCTTGAGTAACCTCCAGAGGTTTAAGACACATAATCCTTCGATTTTTAAGGAAGGGGCGGATCCGATGGTAGCCGACCATTAGTTCCAGTAGGTTGATAAGATTTTTGAGGCAATGGAGATCACTTCCAATGCCACGAAGATAAGACTAGCTGCATTCTAGCTAGAGGGAGAAGCCCAACTGTGGTGGGAGTGAGCAAAAGACTCCATGAACTTGGACGAAATGACATGGGGAGAGTTCCAGGAGCTTTTCATGGGAAAGTATTTTCTAGCGACCGCTAGACATGCAAAAGCCCAAGAATTCTTGGAATTGAGACAAGGAATAATGACGGTGCTGGAATACGTGGCCAAGTTCATGAAGTTAGCCCATTTTGCCGATGATTACGTGACCAAAGATATGGCCAAGTTGAGGAAGTTGGAGGATGATCTGAAATTATCCATCCGGGGTAAAATTGTGGGCCACTGCCTGCAAAACATGGATTCAATGGTCACGATAGCTTTGGCCATTGAGAGAGAAGTTGAGGACGCATGGAACATCCAGGAAATGGGTGCCAAGGACAGGAAGAAGAAGGGTCAATCCTCTTCTTCTAGTTTGGAAAAGAGACACAGAACTTCTGCTTCACAGGGACGGGGCCATAGCTATCAAGGCTAAGGCCAAGGTCAATTCTCCCAAGGCGGGGGAAACCCCAAGACAACTTATCAGGTCAGTCAACGGACATATTTTCATTGCCACCACCCGAGTCACATAAAGCGGGATTGTCCTCTGAGGCAAGGATCCCAAAGCTACAAGTCATCTCAGTACCAGTCATCGGTGGGGCATGCACAGACATATTTTATTCCTCCCTACCCCACCATAGGCCAGGGAAGCTAGTACCAGTTTCAGGGGTACTACTCAGGCCCCTACCACTTCACGAGCAGGGACTCTATAGTCAGGCCAAATGGGCCAGGGCATGGGTCGAGGCCGAGGATAGGGTATGTAGGCCGGGACTTCGGGGACCCAGGGGCATGTCTACGCCATCACACCTCAGACTAAGCCAGTGGATCAATCGGTCATTCAGGGTACATTTCTACTCTCTCGTTTATGGGCTAGGGTGTTATTTGATTTTGGTGCATCGGATTCATTCATATCTGCATCATGTGTGAGAGATTTGGTCTTATAGGTTGATACCTTGGAAAAGCCGTTGCATGTAAATTCACCCCTAGGAGCTAGGGTGTGTGTTGATCAGATATGTCGAGGCTGTGAGTTAGAGATCTTGGGGATCCTACTCAATGCGGACCTTAGGGTCATGGAAATGTCAAAGTTTGATGTAATCCTGGGGATGGATTGGTTGGCAGCACACCGAGTCATCATTGATTTTGATCGGAAAAAGGTAACTGCGTACACACCGGACGGGGTTTGTTTCAAGTTTCAAGGGGAAAAGCATGGAGCTTTGCCACAAGCCATATATGACTCCCGATGGCACGGGCAGTTGNCGGAAAAAGGTAACTGCGTACACACCGGACGGGGTTTGTTTCAAGTTTCAAGGAGAAAAGCATGGAGCTTTGCCACAAGCCATATATGACTCCCGATGGCACGGGCAGTTGATGGGTTGGCTTGCGAGCCTTACCCTAGAGGACGAGGTGAGACATGAGTTGGATCTACCTTGGGTTGTATGTGAGTATGAGGATATTTTTTCGGATGAACTATCGGGATTACCTCCCTATAGGGATATAGATTTTAACATTGAGTTGCATCCCGGTACATTGCCTATTTCTATGACCCCACATAGGATGGTGTCAGCTGAGTTCCAAGAACTCAAGATCCAATTGCAAGAATTGTTGGACAGGGGTTTCATTAGACCAAGTACTTCACCATAGGGGGTGTTGTTTGCTAAGAAGAAAGAAAAGACCCTTCGATTGTGTATAGATTATCGGCAGTTGAATCGGGTTACTATCAAGAATAGGTACCCTTTGCCGAGGATTGATGACCTATTTGATCAGTTGAGAGGNCGCTCCGGTGTTGTTTGCTAAGAAGAAAGAAAAGACCCTTCGATTGTGTATAGATTATCGGCAGTTGAATCGGGTTACTATCAAGAATAGGTACCCTTTGCCGAGGATTGATGACCTATTTGATCAGTTGAGAGGAGCGCGAGTCTACTCCAAGATAGACCTTTGCACTGGCTATCATCAGTTGAGGATTAGGGAGGCAGATATCCCTAAGACAGTGTTCAGAATGCGGTACGGACATTTTGAGTTCACTATGATGCCATTCGGATTGACGAATGCCCCGGCGGCATTCATGGACCTCATGCAAAGAGTGTTCCAACCCTATTTAGATCAGTTCGTCGTGGTGTTTGTTGACGACATCCTGACCTACTCCAAGTCTGAGGAGGCGTATGAGGGTCACTTGAGGATTGTTCTCCAGACCTTGAGGGACCACCAAATGTACGCCAAGTTCAGCAAGTGTGATTTTTGGCTTACGGAGGTGAAATTTTTGTAACACGTGGTTTCGGCTTCGGGGGTATCCTTGAACTCGGATAAGGTTGAGGTGGTTATGAGTTGGGAGAGGCCAAAGTCAGTCTTCGAGATACGCAGTTTCTTAGGATTGGTAGGGTACTACAAGAGGTTCATCGAGGACTTCTCCTAGTTAGTTGCACCTATGACAAGATTGACCCGGAAGGGGGTCAAGTTTCAATGGGATGATTCATGTGAGAAGGCATTCCAGAAGTTAAAGAGGAGGCTTTGATTCTCACTTTTTAGTGGTCTGAATTATATTATTATACACCCAAGTATAAGTGGTCAAATTGTAGTTTTCTCGGTTTTAAGTCCAAGTATCGATCCCACGAAGTTTAGTAATTTAGTAGTTAAAATAAAAAAAAACAGTAAAGTTGTTGTTTGAAGTAGTATGATGTTTGATAGCTTGTGATGTGAGCTTAGCTTGGCAGCTAGTTTAACTTAAATAAATTGTGTAAGTAAACAAATGAAGTGTGTAAGTAAATGCGTTAATAACAAGAATATAAAAGATACCCTTCAGTTTAAGGGTCTCATAGGCATTATATTGGTTAGATACTGGAAATGCTACCGTACCAGGATTAACTTTCATTTTATTGGCAAGTCAACCAATTGGTCTGATGTATATNATTATATTGGTTAGATACTGGAAATGCTACCGTACCAGGATTAACTTTCATTTTATTGGCAAGTCAACCAATTGGTCTGATGTATATAAACCATAGCACAGCCGCTTCTTAGGCTAACTGAGGGTAATAA
>CAUOFW020002558.1:216926-276440 GCA_963454935.2 Ilex paraguariensis
ATATTTGCAAGAGTATCAAGAAATAATGATTTCATAACATATATCTAAGATTTAAAAGCAAAATATACATAGATATAAACCCTAGCCTCAATGTAGGAGAATGAGAAGAAATTCCTACCTAGAATCAAGAATTTCAAGTGAAAGCCCAAGCCCTATAGACCTCATTCCTCCTCTCCTTCCTTTCCTTTACCATCTCCTAGGGTTCCAAGAGGTGTGGGGTGAGAGTGGAGTGAAAGAAATGAGGTTAAAGGGGCTGAAATCAGTGTTTTAAACNAATTCCTACCTAGAATCAAGAATTTCAAGTGAAAGCCCAAGCCCTATAGACCTTATTCCTCCTCTCCTTCCTTTCCTTTACCATCTCCTAGGGTTCCAAGAGGTGTGGGGTGAGAGTGGAGTGAAAGAAACGAGGTTAAAGGGGCTAAAATCAGTGTTTTAAACACAGCCAACCCTAATTTTTACTGTTCACAGCCTGTTTTGGGTTTTTCCAAATTTACGGTTTTACTACTAAGATCTCCAATTTCATCCATATGACTACCCTAAGGTTTTTCGACGTTCTGGATTTATTTTTAATGTTATTTTAACCTAAAAATATTTATTTTTATAATTTGTTTCAAAAATAAAATAAATTTACACTCAAAACATTAAAATTACTATTTTATTCCTCCCTAGTATTTATTGTTACGGTTTCAATATATATGGTTTATTCTTACGTCATTACATATATATAAGAATCACTAAACAAGTACATTATTATATTAATATAAACATGTGGGGGTTTACACCTTCAAGTCTAAGAAGAAAGCACAACACTTTACTATTCAAGAAACACCACAGTGCAGGTTTTTTTATCAACTTTGGAGAATAAACTGATTTGACTCAGGTAGTTCTAGTATGTGTGACCTATATGGTTGGAAAGATATACAAGTTAGGGTTCTAAAAAAAATAATGGTGCACAATTTGAACTTTCCAACAAAGAGTTATGATCAAATTGGTGAAAGGTAGTTTGCCGGACAGTTTGGTTCTTCTATACTTGTTTGGAGCCTAAATATACTTATTATTCTTATATTTTGATTTAAGATGTAAATGGAGACGTTAAATACAAAATGAAGCTAATTGGACGATTGTTGATAGNCACAATTTGAACTTTCTAACAAAGAGTTATGATCAAATTGGTGAAAGGTAGTTTGTCGGACAGTTTGGTTCTTCTATACTTGTTTGGAGCCTAAATATACTTATTATTCTTATATTTTGATTTAAGATGTAAATGGAGACGTTAAATACAAAATGAAGCTAATTGGACGATTGTTGATAGTTTAGACATGTGGGGATTTACAGTTATATATAATATTTAAATAACCCTAATAACCCAGAAGGACAAGCCATTCATAAGGATCATTTAGGTTCTGTACCACACATCAGTAGAACAGCCTCAGCATTCTGGGGGAGGACAAGTCATACC
The DNA here is from genome assembly GCA_963454935.2 of Ilex paraguariensis. Taxonomy (NCBI): domain Eukaryota; kingdom Viridiplantae; phylum Streptophyta; class Magnoliopsida; order Aquifoliales; family Aquifoliaceae; genus Ilex; species Ilex paraguariensis. The sequence continues at coordinate 218,386 of CAUOFW020002558.1, forward strand.
GATAGGAAGGCCGTGGTTGTTTAACCAACGGGTCTTACGATACACTAATGACATAATTCAAGGCACAACACTAGAATTATGCACATCACTATATCACGCATTAAGCATATAATACATAAATAAATAAAATATAAATAAGACATCAGCATTTCCATAATCTAAACAATAATATACATATGTTCCCCTCGTACTAGAGGGTATAAATGACTNTGGAGGACAAGTCATACCGATAGGAAGGCCGTGGTTGTTTAACCAACGGGTCTTATGATACACTAATGACATAATTCAAGGCACAACACTAGAATTATGCACATCACTATATCACGCATTAAGCATATAATACATAAATAAATAAAATATAAATAAGACATCAGCATTTTCATAATCTAAACAATAATATACATATGTTCCCCTCGTACTAGAGGGTATAAATGACTACTCACGCTCCATTACTACAGACAAGCAAGGAGTGTAGGTATTCATTACAACTAAAAATAAAACTTCTTTCACAAGGAACAATTGAAACACAACCACCCTTAATATCATTCAAGACAAAAAAAGTGGCGGCGATTCAACTATCCGAATAGAAAGATACTACAGAAATGTAGAAATGCAGAGTAACAAACGGACCGGCTTTCAAAGGCTTTTTCTTTCTCTCTTTTTCTTTCTCTCTTTTCTTTCTCTTTTCTTTCTCTCTTTTTCTCTCTCTTTTCTTTCTCTCTTTGAAGCTATAGTGGCCAGCTAGTCTTTTGATAAGGATGAGGTTGTCTTGTGAAAGCTTGGAGTTAGCATGCTTGAAGAATGAAGTGAAGACCCCTATTTATAGGGGAGGATGAAGATTTCGGTCAAAGAGGGGTCCTAACCCCCACCTCACCCTTCCTAAAGGTTCATCCTTGCAATGGTGGTGGTGTGTCTCATTCTTGGGCTTCCACTTGTCGCGGGATCCTAACCCCTACCCTAACCTTCCTAAAGGTNTCAAAGGGGGGTCCTAACCCCCACCTCACCCTTCCTAAAGGTTCATCCTTGCAATGGTGGTGGTGTGTCTCATTCTTGGGCTTCCACTTGTCGCGGGATCCTAACCCCTACCCTAACCTTCCTAAAGGTTAAGCCTTGCAGTGGTGCTAGGTGTCTTGTTCTTGAGCTGCCACTTGTTGCCTTCTGATTTGTCCATGGTTCTTTATTACACCTTAGTCCTTCATAGTTTCAAGTCTTGCAAAATTACCTTGTATTTCCCAATATTTCTGCATTTGACCTTGAAATTTAAACATAAAGTATTAAAATCTTTAAATTGCACACAAACTATAATTCATAATGTTTAGTCATTTTATCTTACNAATATTTCTGCATTCGACCTTGAAATTTAAACATAAAGTATTAAAATCTTTAAATTGCACACAAACTATAATTCATAATGTTTAGTCATTTTATCTTACAAAATTAATTACTTAATTATTTTGTTTACACACTAATTAGGGTTAATCACACCCCCCCCCAACTTAAACTTTACTAGTCCCTAGTAAATATAGACTAAAACACAAAATAAAACATAAATAGAAGTAAAATCATTTTCGTAGATTTTTTCACGATTGCATTTAGCATATGCAATAAGCCGTTGAACCCCTAGGTGATCGCTAGTGGACGAGTTTTGTCTCATGAAGGTTTTCAGTGAAGCAACCTACAAACTTCAGTAGTTAGGAGGTTATAATTCATACTTTTCACAAAGATAATTAAATCAACATTCTTTTTGTCTTGCTAGAATATTTCCTTTTCTGATCACTATAAGAGTAACACACGTTAGTTGTAACATTATCTATATATTTTTATACAAACTTGTGTGTGTGTGATGATTTCTTTTGTTTCAAAAATCACTCAAGAAATATTACCCTCTTTCATGATAGTTTTGATGTCAATCCTTTCCTGGAATACACTCAGCAAATAATAAAAGTTATAGTGAATATTCTCATGAGTTACATGTGATTGGAATATTGTTAACAAAACAAATAATATCACATGTAAGTATTTGAAGAACGGATATTTGAATAAAATTTGAATTTGACATAATCTCATGAGTGGATATCAACACTATACTAGACATATCATCAACATTCTCCTTTTATAAGATAGAATTAATACAGATGCATGATTTCTAGAATCAAAAAGGACTTTATTTAGGTTGTAATGTGGCCATTGATTTTAGGGCTTAAGAAATGACTTCTATAGGATTCAAAAGCTACCCTGTTTTTGCACACCTCATTCTATAGAGATTTTGTCTACTCTTTCTTTTTATTTTTCTCATTTTTCACTTTCTTGGCTTTTTTTCTTTATTTTTCAACTTTTCATTGGTTTCTCTTTTTCTTTTGCTTTAACTAGCCAAGATTTTTTTTTTTTTAAATAAAACATCTTTCACCTTTTTGATATATTGATTTAGAAGAGGGTGCAAGAAAATTATGTAGCAAATGTAGGTTTGATATATTTTCATTTGGCTTGGGTATTTTTCGGGTTTCATGAAAATACTTTATACTCTTTTAGGCTCAATCATAGTTGACTAAGGATATAATTTTATAAAAGAAATGGTTAAGGCTCAAGATTAATCACACATGGCCTAAGATCATTTTCCAGAAATTATTCGTCGGTATCAATCCTACATAAAAAAATTTCAAGGACAATGCTAATAATATAATCTACCAAGTGATAATCAAGACAAAATTAATGAGATTATTCAAAGAAAGTTTACCGTAGAATCGAAGATGTTTATTTGAGTAAATGTAGAATATCTCTCCAAGAAAGATTGGCTCAAATTCTTCAATTGGTTATACATCTCCACTAAATATGTAAAGAGTGTAATATTTCACAAGGTTTTTGAAATAAAGAAATCTAATCGTGCTCTATAAGAGTAAGTTAAAACAAAAATATTAAGATAATATACAACTAAAGTATAAAAATCCCACGTGATCAGATTAAGGCTGTTTTATCAAAACATAAGAATATCAACTTAATTTAACTATGAATCATATGAACTAGTCTTCCTAACTTAAAATTTCCATAAATAAACTAGTTTAAAACACAAACAAATTTAAAACACATAAATATGTTGAAAATATAAAATACTTTAAAGTTCAAGTGCATAAAGTAAAAGTGCATAATGTAAAAGATGAGTGAAAGAAAACAAATTATTTTGTAAATCTCCAGTCTATTTAGGAAGTAGAAGATCCTTCTCCGAAACGATCTCGAAGTAGCTTCAAAATCTCAGCTTTGGTTTTGTTCATATTCATCTATGCGTTGGTTGATTTGAGTAATACTGTTTTCCACCTCTAGTAAGGTGCATCTATCTGTTCTGTCATCCATTGGGATGTATGGTTGACTTTCTTGTGATATGAATTCTTTAGGTACCCAAAATGGTTCCTCTTCTTGTGGTGAAGGTATTCCTTGTTGGTTTTCCAGTTGTCCTCCATGACTCTTTTTTAATGAAATTTTATCCAATACTCCAGGATGATTCACTGTCATCCATATTGGATTGATGATCACACCTTCATTCCTACATAACTGAGAAACTAACATAGCATATGGGAGTGTGAGGTTCTTTCTATCCACAGCGAATATCATTTGGTTTATGATTAAGTTCGGCAGGTCAATTGTGTGTCCCATCCCAAATGCATATAAGAAANCGAATATCATTTGGTTTATGATTAAGTTCGGCAGGTCAATTGTGTGTCCCATCCCAAATGCATATAAGAAATNTTCTATCCACAGTGAGTATCATTTGGTCTATGATTAAGTTTGGCAGGTCAATTGTATGTCCCATCCTAAATGCATATAAAAAATAAGCCTGCTCAATAAAGATTTGATTCTTTTGAGCTCGGGGTAACAAACTGTACACTGTTATCATATTCAGAATCCGATATTTGTCTATTGGCTCTCCTTGTTTAATGTAATTATTTGGGCATCCCCAAACAAATTGTGAATTTCCTATTAATTCTTTTCCNTATTTGTCTATTAGCTCTCCTTGTTTAATGTAATTATTTGGGCATCCCCAAACAAATTGTGAATTTCCTATTAATTCTTTTCCTACCTTATGCAAATTAGGTAGTTCAGTGTACGGATATTGTGGGTTGGGTGGTCTTTACATGGGCTTAAAGAAATCGGCTACAGTAGCCGGTGTAACTTGAAAAACTATTCCTTGAACAAATACACGCAATTGTTTTTCCTCTTTAATTTCAGCATTACTGTAAAATTCCCGAACTAAGCAGTCATAAGCAGGAATAGATAACCTAACATAATGTAACCATCCTCTTTCATGGAGAATTTGTCTTATTCCTAGGTTCTCAAAATCTTTATATATTACTGTTCTTTCATAAATAATAGTTTTAGTCAAAAAATTAACATCATACCAGGGCTGTTGGTCCAAATTTTTAAACATCACCTCATTGAAGATATTTCCCAATTGAGGTTGTTGTGGAGGTGCCTCAGGTTGCGGAATTCGATCCCTTCGTGCTTGGCTTGAAGACCTTCTTGTTTGTCATCTTGAATCCATATTTTTTCTTGACTGGTTCCTGATTTGTAACTGCAAACTGCTACTCTGATTTTCTGGAATTCTGCTCTTTTTCCTGTATTTCCTGCAATTTACAAAATTAAATAGCCATTCTATAAAACTTTGTTAACCACTCTTTTTTTTTCTTGTAAAAAAAATTGGTGGGTTTTTAATGTTTAGTTGTTGTTGAATATTTACTAATGATTTTCTCATTTCATCCTATAGTTATTTACATTTATTTATAACTGTGTACATACATTCGCAAAATTATTCATCTTATTGATCATATTTAGTCAAAATCAAAACTATCTGGCTCAATAATACTAGTGACACGGTTAACTTCATTCTCACGTATCTTGTTAACATTGGGGTAGAATAAGATGACGCCTCAGGATAATCCTTACTCTGCCCATACCTAATCCACCGTAAACGATCAGATGCTCGTCCAAAAATTGGTTCAGCACACTTATTATATTGTCTCAAATGTTCTGTACAACCACATTTTACACAAGCACAAAGACGATTTGCTCGTCGGTGTTTAGCATATGTACTTTTTCCACAAAGAGGTCGTGCTTGGCTTTCGAAAATCTCTAAATTTCTAACATATCTAGCTTTTTGCATGATCAACGTATGTATATCTTTCTAAAAATGACGTAATAAAACTAAACTTAACAAAAATAATTTTTCGTCCATTTTTAAATTTTATTTTATTTTTAATTAAAGATGACTCAAAAAATTATTGAAAATTGACTCACTATCCGGTTCTNTTGAAAAACTATTCCCCGAACAAAGACACGCAATTGTCTTTCCCCTTTTATTTCAACATTACTGTAAAATTCCCGAACTAAGCAGTGANCTATTCCCCGAACAAAGACACGCAATTGTCTTTCCCCTTTTATTTCAACATTACTGTAAAATTCCCGAACTAAGCAGTGATAAGCAGGAACAGATAACCTAACATAATGTAACCATCCTCTTGCATGGAGAATTTGTCATCTTCCCATGTTCTCAAAATCTTCATATATTATTGTTCTTTCATAAATAATAGTTTTAGTCAAAAAATTAACATCATACCAGAGTTGTTGGTTCAAATTTTCAAACATCACCTCATTGAAGATATTTTCCAGTTGAGGTTGTTGTGGAGGTACCTCAGGTTGCGAAAATCGATCCCTTCGTGCTTGGCTTGAAGACCTTCTTGTTTGTTGTCTTGAATCTATATTTTTTCTTGACNCTCAGGTTGCGAAAATCGATCCCTTCGTGCTTGGCTTGAAGACCTTCTTGTTTGTCGTCTTGAATCTATATTTTTTCTTGGCTGGTTCCCGATTTGTAACTGTAGACTGCTTCTCTAATTTTCTGGAATTCTGCTCTTTTTCCTGTATTTCNTTTTTTCTTGACTGGTTCCCGATTTGTAACTGTAGACTGCTTCTCTAATTTTCTGGAATTCTGCTCTTTTTCCTGTATTTCCTGCAATTTACAAAATTAAATATCCATTCTACAAAACTTTGTCAACCACTATTTTTTTCTTCAAAAGAATTGGGTTTATTATTCTTTTTATTTGTTGTTTTTATATTTACTGATTNTTTTTTCTTGACTGGTTCCCGATTTGTAACTGTAGACTGCTTCTCTAATTTTCTGGAATTCTGCTCTTTTTCCTGTATTTCCTGCAATTTACAAAATTAAATATCCATTCTACAAAACTTTGTCAACCACTCTTTTTTTCTTCAAAAGAATTGGGTTTATTATTCTTTTTATTTGTTATTTTTATATTTACTGATTTTCCTACTTCATTCTATAGTTATTTACATTTATTTATAATTATGCACATATATTTACAAAACTATACATCTTATTGATCATATTTAGTCAGTATCATAACTATTTGACTCAGTAATACAAGCGACATGGTTAACTTCATTTCTCACGTATCTTGTTAACATTGGGGTAGAATAGGATGGCGCCTCAAGATAATCTTTACTCTGCCCATACCTAATCCACCGTAAACGATCAGACGCTCGTCCTGAAATTGGTTCCGCACACTTATTATATTGTCTCAAATGTTCTGTACGACCACATTTTACACAAGCACAAAGACGATTCGCTCGTCGGTGTTTAGCATATGCACTTTTTCTACATAGGGGTCGTGCTTGGCTTTCAAAAATTTCTAACATATCTAGCTTTTTGCATGATCAATGTATGTATATCTTTCGAAAAATGATGTAATAAAACTAAACTTAACCAAAATAATTTTTTGTCCATTTTTAAATTTTTTTTTTTGAAAAAGATTAAAGATGACTCGAAAAATTATTGAAAATTAACTCACTATCCGGTTTTTTAACGTCTACCAGTCACAAAGATGAACATAAATTCTTAAATTACAATTACTATTTTAAACACAAAACTTAAATTCACATTTATATTTCCCCATATTAAATTAAACAGTATTTGAAATCTNCAGTCACAAAGATGAACATAAATTCTTAAATTACAATTACTATTTTAAACACAAAACTTAAATTCACATTTATATTTCCCCATCTTAAATTAAACAGTATTTGAAATGTAAATACAGTAATAGCCAGTATTGACAATAAATAAAAACTAGGAATTTGTTGTCTTTCAGAGATTAGGATATCTGGCTTTTACGCAGGAGGTTTAATCTGTCTAATAAATTACACATAATTAGTATTATAAACAATCAACAATATATATTTAGTGCACATAGACTGGATCAAAAAGCAGCACAGAAGTTACATCTTGTGTGAATCCATCATAGTATGACTTAAGTTTTTGTCCATTTACTTTGAAAATAGTCCCAGTTACTGGATTTTTAATTTCAATTGCCCCATAGTCGAAAAATTGCTTGACTATATACAGTCCTGTCCATCTAGATCTTAGTTTTCCAGGGAACAAACGAAGCTTTGCATTATATAATAGAACTTTTTGAGATGGTTTAAAAGATTTTCGCACAATATTCTTGTCATGGAATATTTTGGTTCTGAATTTCGCAATTTTTGTATTTTCATAAGCTTCATTTTTTAATTCTTCTAGCTCATTGATTTGAAGTTTACGTGATATTCCAGCTTTATCCATATCAAAATTCATCATTTTGATTGCCCAATAGGCTCTATGTTCTAATTCTATAGGCAAATGACATGGTTTACCATAAACTAACCGATAAGGAGACATGCCTAAAATAATCTTATATACAGTACGGTAAGCCCAAAGCACATCAGTCAATCTCAATGACCAATCTTTACGATCTGAATTTACTGTCTTTTCTAAAATGTATTTTATCTCCCTATTAGCTAATTCAGCTTGGCCACTTGTTTGTGGATGATACGGAGTGGATATTTTATGTGAAATTGAGTATTTTTTTCATAAGGTTCTCAAAAAATCTATTACAAAAATGTAATCCACCATCACTAATGATTGTTCGAGGAATTCCAAATCTGGATAAAATATTTTCTTTTAAAAAATTGATCATTGTTCTATGATCGTTATTTCTACATGGAATTGCCTCTACCCATTTAGAAACATAGTCAACTACAACCAAAATATACAGATATCCAAAGGATGGAAGAAATGGTCCCATAACATCGATGCCCCAACAATCAAAAATTTCGATAATTAAAATAGGGTTCAAAGGCATCATATTTCTTTTTGAAATATTCCTCATTCTTTGACACCTGTCACAATTTAAACAAAAGATATGAAAATATTTAAAAAGAGTTGGCCAATAAAATTCACATTGCAAAATTTTAGCAGTGGTTTTCTTTGAAGCAAAATGATCTCCGCAAGCTTCAGAGTGACAAAACTGAATTACCTGACGGATTTCATGATTGGGCACACAGCGTCTTATTATTTGGTCTTTAGAGTATTTAAACACATAAGGATCTTTCCATAAAAAATTACGTACCTCACTTAGGAACTTATTTCTATCAGACCAGATATAATTAGAAGGAATAGTACCAGTAGCTAGATAATTGGCTATATCTGCATACCATGGTACTTCGGTTATTGCTAAAAGTTGTTCATCTGGAAAGGTTTCTCTAATCGGAATTGGTTCCTCTTTTACTTCATAATTTAATCTTGACAAGTGATCTGCTACCACATTCTCTACTCCTTTCTTATCTTTTATGATAAGATCAAATTCTTGAAGTAATAAAATCCATCGTAGGAGACGTGGTTTAGCATCTTTCTTAGTAAGCAAATATTTTAAAGCTGCATGATCTGTAAATACTACAATTGACGATCCAACCAGATATGATCGAAATTTATCTAATGCAAACACAACAGCAAGTAATTCTTTTTCTGTGGTTGAATAGTTCATTTGTGCATCATTTAAAGTTTTGCTAGCATAGTAAATAACATATGATTTTTTATCTTTTCTTTGACCTAATACAGCTCCTACCGCATAGTCACTTGCATCACACATTAATTCGAAAGGTAAAGACCAATCAGGAGGTTGCATAATAGGTGCAGAGATAAGCATGTTTTTTAATTTATCAAATGCTAATTGACATGCATCATTCCATTCAAAGATTATATCTTGACATAAAAGATTACAAATTGGTCTCGATATTGAACTAAAATTTTTAATGAATCTTCGATAAAATCCAGCGTGACCCAAAAAAGACCGGACATCTTTTACGGTTTTTGGTGAAGGAAGATTAGCTATTAAGTCAATTTTTGATTTATCAACTTCAATTCCTTTTTGAGAAACTATGTGACCTAAAACAATACCTTGTGTAACCATGAAATGACATTTTTCCCAATTTAAGACAAGGTTTGTTTCCTCACATCTAATCAATACTTTTTCAAGATTTTCTAAACATAAATGAAATGAATCACCGTATACTGAAAAGTCGTCCATAAAAACTTCTAGATAGCGTTCTACCATATCACTAAATATACTTAGCATGCAATGTTGAAAAGTAGCTGGGGCATTACATAACCCAAAAGACATTCTTTTATAAGCAAAAGTTCCAAACGGACATGTAAAAGTAGTTTTTTCTTGATCATCTATTGCAATTTCAATTTGATTGTAACCAGAATATCCATCTAGAAAACAATAATATGCATGCCCAGCTATTCTTTCCAAAACTTGATCTAGGAATGGTAACGGAAAGTGATCCTTTCTTGTGAGAGAGTTTAGTTTTCGATAGTCAATACATACACGCCAACCTGTGACTGTACGCATCGGGACTAACTCATTTTCTTGATTTTTTATGACTGTAACACCAGATTTTTTTGGAACTACTTGTGTAGGACTAACCCATTTACTATCAGATATAGGATAAATAATATTAGCATCTAATAGTTTTAGTACTTCAGCACGAACTACTTCCTTTAAGTGGGGATTCAATCTTCTTTGCATTTGACAGGATGGTTTAGCGTCGTCTTCTAAATAGATACAATGAGTACATAGAAGTGGACTTATACCTTTTATATATGCTATTGTCCATCCAACAACGCTTTGATGATTTTTCAAAACTTTTGTTAGTTCTTTTTCCTGAATTTCAGATAATTTTGACGATATTATAACTGGATAAATTTCCTTTTCTCCTAAAAAGACATATTTTAAGTTGGTTGGAAGAGGTTTTAATTCTGGCTTAAAAACTTTGACATTAGATTCTATAAGTTTTGGTAACAATTCTTTGCATTGTAGATTCTTGGCAGATGTATTTTCAGATTCGGTTTCAGGTATTGATTCTAATGTCAATAACTCTTTTTCCAGAAAATTCTTTTCAAAAAAACTTTGGGTTATTGTTTCAACATGATTTACTTCATATATTTCTTCTTCTTCTTCTCTAGGTCGTTTTGCACTTTTAAAAATATTTAATTCCAAAGTCATGTTTCCAAATGAGATTTTCATAATTTCATTCCTACAATTAATCAACGCATTTGATGTAGCTAGGAATGGTCGACCTAAAATTAGAGGTATGTATTCAAATGAACATCCTTCACAACATGGCTCCGTGTCTATAACGATAAAATCTGCTGGAAAATAGAATTGATCAACTTGGACAATCACATCTTCTACAATTCCTCGTGGAGTTTTTATTGATCGGTCTGCTAGTTGTAGTTTAACATTGGAAGGTTTTAATTCACTTAATCCTAATTGTGTATATATTGAATATGACATTAAATTACAACTGGATCCAAGATCTAGCAGGGCTTGGTTAATTCTATAATTTCCAATAAGACATGAGACTGTAGGACTACCCGGATCTTTATACTTAAGAAGTGTGTCTTGATGTATTATAGTATTAACTTGTTCAGTTGAAAATGCTTTCTTTGGTACATTCGTTCTTCTTTTGATCGTACAAAGATCTTTTAAAAATTTAGCATAAACTGGAACTCGTTTTATTGCATCCAACAAAGGAAGGTTAATTTTTACTTGTTTAAATAACTCAAGAATGTCAGATTGATCTTTTTCAGATGAAGATTTCTTGACTCTTTGAGGAAAAGGTAAAGGAATAGGACATGGAGGATCTTTTTCACTTGGTGTTTCTGATTGTTTTTCAATTAAAGGTTCAGGTTCAAGTGGTTCGTTTATAGGAATTTCCTTACGTATTTGTTTTGGAATCTTAGGTTTAATAGTTTTATCAATTACCTTACCACTTCTCAATGTCGTGACTGCTTGTACTTGACTTGGCGAGGCTTCAGATGATACAAAATTAGTTTGATTTTGACTTTGTGGAGGTTTAGATTGAGATGAAAACTTTCCTTTTTCTGTAGTACTTAAGGACTGAGTCAACTTAGCTAGATGACTTTTAATATCTTCAATACTCTGTGAAGTTTGAGATTTAAAATCGTTGAATGCTTGATTTGTTTGAGTATTGAAATTCATTTGACTCTGAATAAATTGATTCATAGTGTCTTCCAGAGTTCTTTTCTGTGGAGGTAGATATGGTTGATATTGTGGTTGATTTTGTGGCTGTTGTAGACCTTGTGTTTGATTTGTAGGTTGTGTATTTTTCCAACTAAAATTCGGATGATTTCTCCATCCTGGATTGTAAGTTTCAGAATATGGATTCAAATAAGGCTTATTATTATAGGTTGGAACAACATTTGATTGTTCAATTAAAACTTCTTTGAATGCTGGTATAGTTGGACATTCTCCAGCAGGATGTCCTGACAACGCACAAATTTCACATATTTGATCAGTAGAGTTTACAACAGATACTTGCTTAAGTTTTTTCATTTCCAAGGCTTCTAGTTTTCGAGATAAATTAGCCATTTTTGCTCTTAACTCATCATCTTCTTTTAATACATATTTTCCTCTTTCAGATGTAGATGACTTATTTTCTACTATATTTGAAGAAGTCGAGTCCCACATTTGGGAACTCTCAGAAATAGTATCAAAAAATTGAAATGCTTCTTCAGGGTTTTTATTCATAAATTCTCCTTGAGCCATCATTTCAACAAATTGTCGCATGGCAGATGGAAGTGAATCATAAAAGAAACCAACTAAAGTCCAGTTTTCAAATGCATGATGTGGACAAGCTTGGAGAAGATCTTTAAATCTTTCCCAACATTGATAAAAAGTTTCTTTTTTTTTACAGCAAAATTCATTATTTGGCGTCTTAATGCATTAGTACGATGCACAGGGAAATTTTTTTTAAAGAACTCAATTTGTAAAGCTTGCCAATTTGTGATAGAATTTGCTCTTAAAGAGTTAAGCCATAGTTTAGCTTTATCTTTTAACGAGAAAGGAAAAAGTTTTAATTTAATTATTTCAGAATTATCTTGCAAAGTTCCACAAACTTCTTCAAATTCTTTCATATGAACATAAGGATTGTTAGTTTCTAAACCATGGAACTGTGGTAGTAACTGTATAGTTCCTGGTTTAATATTAATATTTGGAGCGTCTGTTGGAAAAGTAAAACATGACGGGACATTAGTTCTTGTAGGATGTAGATATTCTCTTAATGGTCGACCATTTTGAACTACTTCATGTTCTCTTTCTTCTTGATTCCTAGGTACATTTTGTACCATACTTAAGTTGAATGATTCCTGTGTAGACGTAGAAGAAGATGAGGAAAATGATGTAGGAGTTTACTGATTTACAGAACCTACGCATGAATGAACAGACATAGACTATTAAAAACAAACAAACAAACTATAAACATATAAAACAAGTAAACAAATATCTTTTTAATTTTTTTTTCAAATTACTATAACTCCCCGGCAACGGCGCCAAAAACTTGATTCGTTGTTTTTAGTGGTCTGAATTATATTATTAAACACCCAAGTATAAGTGGTCAAATTGTAGTTTTCTCAATTTTAAGTCCAAGTATCGATCCCACGAAGATTTTAGTAATTTAGTAGTTAAAATAAAAAAGATAGTAAAGTTGTTGTTTGAAGTAGTATGATGTTTGATAGCTTGTGATGTGAGCTTAGCTTGACAGCTAGTTTAACTTAAATAAATTGTGTAAGTAGACAAATACATTGCGTAAGGAAACAAATGAAGTGCGTAAGTAAATGCGTTAATAACAAGAATATAAAAGATACCCTTCAGTTTAATGGTCCCATATGCATTATATTGGTTAGATACTGGAAATGCTACCGTACTAGGATTAACTTCCATTTTATTGGCAAGTCAACCGGTTGGTCTGATGTATATAAACCATAGCACAGCCGCTTCTTAGGCTAACTGAGGGTAATAAATCATAACACAGTCGCTTCTTAGGCTAACTGGTTATATCCACATCAATTGATTAACCCAAGCAAACCAGAAGGACAAGTCATTCATGAGGAATACTTGAGTTATTCACTTGATCTCATGATTATAAGTGCGTACATAATAAACCATAACTACAAAAATGTAGAAATGCAGAGTAACAAACGGACCGGCTTTCAAATGCTTTTTCTTTCTCTCTTTTCTTTCTCTCTTTTTCTTTCTCTCTTTTCTTTCTCTTTTCTTTCTCTCTTTGAAGCTATAGTGGCCGGCAAGTCTTTTGATAGGGAGGAGGTTGTCTTGTAAAAGCTTGGAGTTAGCATGCTTGAAGAATGAAGTGAAGACCTCTATTTATAGGGGAGGATGAAGATTTCGGCCAAAGGGGGGTCCTAACCCCCACCTCACCCTTCCTAAAGGTTCATCCTTGCAGTGGTGGTGGTGTGTCTCATTCTTGGGCTTCCACTTGTCCCGGGGTCCTAACCTCTACCCTAACCTTCCTAAAGGTTAAGCCTTGCAGTGGTGCTAGGTGTCTTGTTCTTGAGTTGCCACTTGTTGCCTTCTGATTTGTCCATGGTTCTTTATTACACCTTAGTCCTTCATAGTTTCAAGTCTTGCAAAATTGCCTTGTATTTTCCAGTATTTCTGCATTTAACCCTGAAATTTAAACATAAAGTATTAAAAACTTTAATTTGCACACAAACTATAATTCATAATATTTAGTCATTTTGTCTTACAAAATTGATTACTTAATTATTTTATTTACACACTAATTAGGGCTAATCAGGCTTACTTCAGCCCCTGTTTTGATAGTCCCAGAGAGGGGACAGATGTACACGGTATACTATGATGCCTCCAAAGACGGACTGGGTTATGTTTTGATGCAGTCTGAGAGGGTGGTGGCTTATGGTTCTCGGCAATTAAGGAACCATGAACAGAATTGTCCTGCACACAACATGGAGTTGGCAGCCATTATCTTTTCCTTGAAGGCTTGGCGCCACTATCTATATGGTAAGTAGTTCGAGGTGTTTTCAGACCACAAAAGTCTGAAATATATTTTCACACAACGGGGCCTCAACATGAGGCAACGCAGGTGGATGGAGTATTTGGAAGACTATGACTTCACTTTGCATTACCATCTTGGTAAGGAAAATGTGGTGGCTAATGCACTTAGCCGAAAATAGCGGGGAGTCTTAACTAGTGCGGCTTCCTGGGAATGGTAGATGCTCAAGATGGTGGGATAGTTCGAGCTATACTACATGAGTTAGGCTTTGGGGACATTAGGGAGTTTGGTGGCTACATCTTCCCTATTGAGAAGGGTGATCGAGTACCAGGGGCAGGATCCAGAGTTATCTTCCATCATGGACCGAGTGCAGGTAGGTACTGGTGATGAGGATTAGGCCATTCACTCTGATGGCAGTCTTCGGTATATGGGAAGGGTTGTGGTTTCCTAGTTAGCAGATTTGAGGGAGGAGATCCTTAGGAAGTTCCATTGCTCCCGATTTGCTGTGCATCTAAGGGGCATGAAGATATACCATGATCTTCGTCGCCAATACTATTGGAGCGGAATGAAGAGAGACGTTGGAGATTTTGTCAGACGATGTCTCATGTGTCAGCAGGTCAAGGCTGAGCACCAGAGACCAGCAAGGTTGCTACAGCCTTTGGAGGTGGCTGAGTGGAAGTGGGAGCATGTCACGATGGATTTTGTGACTTACTTGCCACGAACATCACGAGGGCATGACACGGTGTGGGTGATAGTGGACCAGCTTAAAAAGCTGGCACACTTTTCGGTTGTGCAAATGGCCTTCACACTGGGGGAGTTATGTAGGTTGTATATACGAGAGATTGTCTGCTTGCATGGGGTACCCGTATCTATAGTATCGGATCGGAATCTTAGGTTTACGGCTCATTTTTAGGAGAGCTTCCAGCGAGCCATGGGGACACAACTTTTCATCCCTAGAAAAATGGTCAGTCGAAAAGGACCATCCAGATATTAGAGGACATACTNCTTAAAAAGCTGGCACACTTTTCGGTTGTGCAAATGGCCTTCACACTGGGGGAGTTCTGTAGGTTGTATATACGAGAGATTGTCTGCTTGCATGGGGTACCCGTATCTATAGTATCGAATCGGAATCTTAGGTTTACGGCTCATTTTTAGGAGAGCTTCCAGCGAGCCATGGGGACACAACTTTTCATCCCTAGAAAAACGGTCAGTCGAAAAGGACCATCCAGATATTAGAGGACATATTACGGGCATATGTCCTAGATCTCAAGGTAACTGGGAAGAGCATTTACCCCTTAGTGGAATTTGCCTACAACAACAGTTATCAGGCGAGCATTCAGATGACACCCTATGAGGCACTACATGGGAGGCCTTGTCGTTCTCTAGTATGTTGGATGGAGGTGGGAGAGAGACTCTCTACAGGTCCGAATTTGATCAGAGACACCTCGAAAAAGGTGAACTTGATACAAAAGCGTCTTCTCACAGCTCAGAGCCGACAGAAGAGCTATGCCGACAGACGACGGTGGCCTCTAGAGTTTGAGGTGGGTGATCACGTCTTCTTGAAGATGATGCCTAAGAGGGGAGTAGTAAGATTTGGAAAACAGGGGAAGCTGTCGCTGAGGTTTATCAGACCCTTCGAGATACTCAAAAGGGTGGGTACAGTGGCTTACAGATTGGTGTTACCGCCAAGTTTATCTAGTGTTCACGCAATGTTCCGTGTCTCTATACTCTGGAAGTATACTCCAGATCTGACACACGTGGTGGATTGGGGTGAATTGATTGTGGATGTGGATGGGACCTTTGAGGAAGAACCGGCGCATATAATGGATAGCTGGGAGCAGTTTTTGCGATGTAAGACCGTACGGCTAGTGAAGGTGCTATGGCAGCACCGAGGAGTAGAGGAGGTGACATGGGAGTATGAGGATACCATATGTACCAACTATCCGTTCCTATTCGAGGATGGAGGTACAAGTTTTATAATTGTTAGTATAATCTTATTGTTGCATATGCAAGGGATTAAGTGTGTATGTGTGTGTGAATTTCGGGGACGAAATTCTTTTAAGGGGGGAATAATGTAAAACCCGGATAAATTTAAACTTTTTATGAAAAAAGGCAAAATGGTAATTTGTCATTACAGTACCGGTTGTAAACCTGAAATTCTCTAGAAATCGGATGAAGAAATGGATCTCACCACTGGATTCGTCTCGCAAAATCTAATTACTCCGTCAAATTTCATCGAATTCTGAGATAGTCAAATTTTTTGCATTTTACGAGGCAATCGAGTCTCGAGTGACCCAAAAACAAGATTTTAAATAAAAATTCAAAATTTGAAAAAAAATTTAAGAAAAATTAAAATAAAATTATTTTAAACTTGAACCGGGACAAAATTTAATCGTTTTAGGGCGAAAACGGACCCGAGGAAAATAGGGTCGTGTGGCGCGTTGNTATATTTTCACACAACGGGGCCTCAACATGAGGCAACGCAGGTGGATGGAGTATTTGGAAGACTATGACTTCACTTTGCATTACCATCTTGGTAAGGAAAATGTGGTGGCTAATGCACTTAGCCAANCACAAGAGATACAATACCAATAATTTCCTCAAATCACAAACAATTCCCTGGAACCCCAATTTCACATGTGATATTCCAATCAAACAATTGAAGAAAATGCAATAGATTCTCATCAATATCATTTTGATACACAACCCAAAGTACTAAAGTTTTTGAAACTAAATTTAAGTGAATGTAGAGGGAGAAACCCATATTTCTCCAAAAACTAGGGTTTTAAAGCAAGAACAAGAGATTTCATGGGTATTCAATCCTAACTTTGTGTAAAACATGATAATGATTGCAAGAAGACCAAGAAACAAAGAACCCATAGCAAATACATATGATTAGGAGTCAAGAAATACATATATATTCGCCCTAACATCAATGAACAAGAATGGAAGAAAACCCTTACCTTGGTGTTCTTGAGAAATTAGGGATTGGATCTTCTTAAAGTGTAAATCCCCTTTGATCTTGTGTTTTTCTCTTCCTTTCTTTCTCTCTAAGGTTTCCTAGGGTTAGAAATGTTGAAATAGGGCTAAAGGGGTTGTCCTTAAGTATTTATAGTGAAAGAAAAGCCGGTTGTTCGTGACTTAAAAATTCAGATTTTTCGAAAACCTTCCAGAAGGTTTGCCTATTCGACAAACCTTTTCATTAACCTTCCAGAAGGTTGTCATCGACCTTCCGGAAGGTTTTTCTACTGGACAAACAGTTTTCCTTAACCTTCTAGAAGGTTTGCCTATTAGACAAGCTTTTCCAGAGACTTTCCAGAAGGTTTTGCCTACTGGATAAGCCTTTTACCTTAACCTTCCAAAAGGTTTTTCATCGACCTTCCGGAAGGTTTTATCTGTTTTTCTACAAAACCCCCCTTTTTCATTTCCAATCCATTCCAAACCTTTCCAATTCCAACCTAAGCTTATTCAACATGTTTTTGTGCATCAAACCTAGTTGGTACAAGTTATATAACAATGATTTCATATATTTGCAAGCTAAACTACGTTTTAACTACTATTTCCTCGAATTTTTCCATATTAACCTTTCAAAAGAAATAATAACTTGCTATATAAACCTACATACATATATAAAGGTAAAAGTGTGGGGTTTACAATATGAAATGGGTATGTTGATAGAAACTTATATCATTTACCTATGTTGTAGAAATTGATGAAATGGGTATGAAAATGGGTATAGAATGGGCTAAAATAAATTTCTAACATGGAATTGATATGTGGTAATTACTTGTGTAATTCCATGGAAATTTGTGTTATGTGGGCATGTTATGTATTTTTATTATGCCTTGTGAATAGAGTGTGTTATTGGTACATAATATGTAATAACATGCTTGTAATGTATAATTGGATATAAAGATGTTGATTTATGCATATAGATACATCAATATTGTGATTGAATTGATAATTATATGCTTTGGATATAAATTGTCATGGAATATGTTTAAATGTGGTTAATTCTGCTCATGTGGCATTCTTTACATATAGCCATGACATTGATTAAGCAATGGTGCATTACATTGCATTTGCACGGGAGAAACGCATCCATAGCCATGAGTGTGGGTGTGTGTGTGTGCATGGTTGATATCAAACACTAAATAGGTGGATGATGGTGGGCTCGGGATAGTTGGATTGAAATTTTGACTGAGTCGCACGATGATATGGATAAAGAATTGGGTCGGGGTTAGCAAGAAGGGCTAGACTATCACTCGGGTGAGAGACCCGGTGATTAGAGACGTAATCTGTTGGTATAAGAGCCCATAAAGTGTGTCGGTGTACGCGGAACCATTGGTAGAAGTCCATGAATTTCGTGTCGGTTGGGTGCCGTTGGTGTAAGTCCATAAATACCCCCCCAAGAAAGACTCGAAGATTTTTAAATAGTCATTGGGTGTGTAGTGCCAATGGCGGGTCTTGGAAAGTCAATTTTGATTACCCATGGCATTGTATGGGGGAAAAGGAGCCAAGGAGAGCTCGGGTTGGGTTGAACGAGTGAGTCTCATGTCATTTCATGGCATGACATTGCTAATATTCCAACATTGAATAATATATTCTTGTTTGGGATGTTGTTGGTTGTGAAGTGTTGCAAGAACATTCATATGCACTTAGATTGGGGAATAGCCTTGGTAGGATATACTCTATTGGGCGTGGCTCACCCTATATGGGAAAATATTTCAGGTACGGGATATACGCTCAAGGAAGGCCCTCACATGGGACCTCAAGGATGAAGGAAGCCGAAATGTGGCTTTATTTTGAGTATTGTAAAACAATTTTGAAATTTCTATTTTGGTATGTAAATTTACGAAAATTGAATGTAATAGAACGTGTGTGGACCTTGTATTATATGAAAAACTTCATTATACATGAGTTGGATGGAAATGATATGCTTATGAATGAGTTGAAAATGAAAAGCAGGTGCAATAGGAAAAAGTGGGCAAGGAGTACTGGTACCACGAGGCCCAGTGAGTTAACAGTACTGGTACTGCATACCGGTACTCGTTCCAAAATTTTAAAATTTTAAAATTACATTACCAAGCTTTTGGGCCATGGGTTATTTAGTTCTAAGGATACAAATGAACTATAATGGGGTGGTCAACGGTTGTTAAAGGACCCCTAGTTTTAGGGGCGTTATAAGAACATTCCCAAATCTGCCAGACACTCCTTCACATGACTCCACTTACTCCAGGGGCCCACCTCTTGTGCTCTAAACCATACCCTAACATGTGACACCTCATGATGCTCTCCTAACCCCTGAAGTTATATTTGAAGTAGGAGAGANAATGGTGCATTACATTGCATTTGCACGGGAGAAACGCATCCATAGCCATGAGTGTGGGTGTGTGTGTGTGCATGGTTGATATCAAACACTAAATAGGTGGATGATGGTGGGCTCGGGATAGTTGGATTGAAATTTTGACTGAGTCGCACGATGATATGGATAAAGAATTGGGTCGGGGTTAGCAAGAAGGGCTAGACTATCACTCGGGTGAGAGACCCGGTGATTAGAGACATAATCTGTTGGTATAAGAGCCCATAAAGTGTGTCGGTGTACGCGGAACCATTGGTGGAAGTCCATGAATTTCGTGTCGGTTGGGTGCCGTTGGTGTAAGTCCATAAATACCCCCCAAGAAAGACTCGAAGATTGTTAAATAGTCATTGGGTGTGTAGTGCCAATTGCGGGTCTTGGAAAGTCAATTTTGATTACCCATGGCATTGTATGGGGGAAAAGGAGCCAAGGAGAGCTCGGGTTAGGTTGAACGAGTGAGTCTCATGTCATTTCATGGCATGACATTGCTAATATTCCAACATTGAATAATATATTCTTGTTTGGGATGTTGTTGGTTGTGAAGTGTTGCAAGAACATTCATATGCACTTAGATTGGGGAATAGCCTTGGTAGGATATACTCTATTGGGCGTGGCTCACCCTATATGGGAAAATATTTCAGGTACGGGATATACGCTCAAGGAAGGCCCTCACATGGGACCTCAAGGATGAAGGAAGCCGAAATGTGGCTTTATTTTGAGTATTGTAAAACAATTTTGAAATTTCTATTTTGGTATGTAAATTTACGAAAATTGAATGTAATAGAACGTGTGTGGACCTTGTATTATATGAAAAACTTCATTATACATGAGTTGGATGGAAATGATATGCTTATGAATGAGTTGAAAATGAAAAGCAGGTGCAATAGGAAAAAGTGGGCAAGGAGTACTGGTACCACGAGGCCCAGTGAGTTAACAGTACTGGTACTGCATACCGGTACTCGTTCCAAAATTTTAAAATTTTAAAATTACATTACCAAGCTTTTGGGCCATGGGTTATTTAGTTCTAAGGATACAAATGAACTATAATGGGGTGGTCAACGGTTGTTAAAGGACCCCTAGTTTTAGGGGCGTTATAAGAACATTCCCAAATCTGCCAGACACTCCTTCACATGACTCCACTTACTCCAGGGGCCCACCTCTTGTGCTCTAAACCATACCCTAACATGTGACACCTCATGATGCTCTCCTAACCCCTGAAGTTATATTTGAAGTAGGAGAGAGGGGATAAGCAAGGGAGAGAATAGGGGTGGTTGGGAAAGCATGGGAGGATCATGTTTTGACATGAAATTGCTTGTTTAATTGGAGAACCTCACTCTAATCATTCCAACTAAGTAACACATGCTAAGGGAGGTAGGATGGACAAAATTGGGGACTTCTTACACCATTATTAAAATTTCATAGACTTTTAGAGAGAGAAGCTCCATGGTTGAAGATGAAGTTTTAGAGAGAGAAGCTAAGTTTTTACATTTTCCTTCACCATTTCATTGTAGTAAGCTCTATTTTACTTGTAATCTTTCCCTCTTTCCCTCTTACACTCTAATCTCTTTTATTCAAGTTGTAATCAAGCTAAGCTAAGTGTTATTGTATTTTCATTTCTACATTTGGGTATTTTATCTTCAAGCTTTGCATTTTGGGTATGAATGGCTTTGCTCTTGTAGCTTAAACCTTTTCTTACATTAATACAAGTTTCATAGTTGATTTCACTACCATGTTTCTTTACATTATGTTTGTTCATGCCTTTATTATGAGTAGCTAAACTTTTAGTTAACTAATATAAGAGGATTTTTCTCTTAGGTATGTGAAATCGATTCTCTTTCATTCTTCCTCGTAGTGTAAAGTGTTTGGTTTGACTAGGTTGAGTGCGGACGTGGTTGTGGGCTCTTGATACTCCATAGACTTGTCACAGGGTATGTTTTTTTCCAACACAACCACATTAGTCCCTCACTTCCTATGAATCAATCAAATAACAAAACACCATTGGTTGAATGAAATGAGTCAATTTGGCATTCCCATTGGAATGACCTCTATGGATTAGCCAACCTTGCTTTCTTGCATATTTCTCAAAACACAACTCACCAAAACACAAATCACAAGATTTTTTATTTTTCTTTTTTTTACAAATTACCCTTCAAAAATATTTATCCTTTCCTTCCTTGAGGAGACTACTTTGAAATACACATTTCAAGTAAGACACGACATTGCAAGACTTTCTCTACGTTTGGGGAACAATTTTGCACGCACAAACACACACATTTTTGTTCATCCACACACGATTTTCTCCATTTCTTGCATTGAACTCGAGGGAGAGTTACACTCACCAACCTCTATAAGCCATATATACACAAAATCCGGGTTTGAGGGTTGGAGCTTACGGAAAACAATCAAGCAAGAAACCATTTACATTTAACCCACTTTAGAAGATAGGAACCAACATATTCTTATTTTATTTTCTACAAATGTCAATCCAATGACGACCTATAACA
Organism: Ilex paraguariensis; assembly: GCA_963454935.2. Taxonomy (NCBI): domain Eukaryota; kingdom Viridiplantae; phylum Streptophyta; class Magnoliopsida; order Aquifoliales; family Aquifoliaceae; genus Ilex; species Ilex paraguariensis. Next base: position 240,460 of record CAUOFW020002558.1, read on the forward strand.
ATAATGACATAGAATCATAGTATAACAAGAAGGTATGAATGCATAATAACTAGCCAAATTATGCAAGTAAACTATGGAAGGAACAAAGAAGGCATATAACTAAAGTCAAATATGATTCAACATCAATAAGTAGGATTAAGAGTACATCACAACAACAAAAACTAGAGCTAAAAAAATGAAAGTCAGCAGAATATAAAAAGCCAACAAGAAACAAATAAACAGAGCACTTTAGTACAAGCCATGAGTGAATTTAAAATACTCTCAAGCTCACATATGACCTATACTAAGTTTGCAAAAGCCATAGCTCAAATGGCTGCATCACCATCATCTCCTCTGTCACTCTGGGGTATCTCTAGATCCAAATCCGTGTTATCTGGCATAGGCTCACCTAAAATCTACTTCACCTTCAGCTACCTCCTAAGTTGCCCAACTCTATGTGCAATTGCTCCCATGACAGTCTGTTGGGTCTCCTCTAAGCGCACAATCCTACCATCTAGTGTATCCAACCTCTGAGAAGTCATCTGGTGATGCTCAACCATGGTGCACTCAACCTTGGTTATCATATCAACAAGTGATGTCATCTAGGTTGCAAGGGTATTTTAACCTGACTCAAGTGGTGGTGGTGTCCTAGATGTACTAGTCTTAGGACAANACTCAACCTTGGTTATCATATCAACAAGTGATGTCATCTAGGTTGCAAGGGTATTTGAACCTGACTCAGGTGGTGGTGGTGTCCTAGATGTACTAGTCTTAGGACAAATATGTGGGGGCTTGCTCCTTAACCACTACAACATACTCACTCTAGACCTGACTCTGCTTTATCGAACTCTTGTTCAAGGCCCTCATAGGGTTCTGCAACTACTCACACATCAAGATAACTACTCTTTGACTTTGGCAGATACAACTAATAAGAGATCAGAATGGTAGATTCTCTGATACTTTCCCCTCTAAAAAAGCTCACCGAATAAACCCAAAAATCATCATCGGCAAGTCAAGATCAAATCCTTTCCCTAAAGCATAAAGCATGTGTGCCTTTTGGGTAGGAAAGTCAGAGATATGAGTTTTTGGGATTTATATTGTAATTGGCCACAAGACTTAGCATCCTATAATATGGAGTCAAGTATTTTTGTCGAAAATTCAATGTAACCCAACTATTAGGATGGTCAATACCATGCCATTTAATGGCCAAAACATGAAGATGAGGCAAGTCTTCTATAGGTCTCGCACCTAGATAGTCATTTGCTTGCTTTTAAAATTGGATTAAATATAAAAAGTATCCCAATCGTAGGAATATTATTGTGTTGTAACTCGGTCGATTTACCAAGGTCCTCTCCTTAGGAAAAATGAGTGGTTCAAAGGGTGGTAGGCAAACAAAAGTAAAAACTCTAATTTTTTGAAAGATTGGTTGAAGGAACTATAAACTAAGGAGTAAGAATTAAAGAAAAGATTGATCAATCAACTAAGTTCATCTCACCATGAACAGATATCATGATCCAAATTTTATAACTCACTCAAGATTGTACTCAAACGCACTTAAGTGGAAAATATTCAATTAACACTCATTGAAAATAACAATTGTGTATTTAAGTTGATTGACCTAATTCTGAAAGAATTACATTCACATCAATTACAACGAATCCAAGAATTACCCGTGCTAGATTCAACTATCTAGGGGTAAGCAAAAAGACATATATATCAATTGTGTTTTCAACTTTAATCATTCAAACAACCAAATAACTCATTCTTTGGAAAATCCTAATTTGGTCAAAATCTCCATTCATGTATGAGACTCTCCCATTTGATCAAATAGAAACAATTGACTACTCACTCATAACGGAAGTGAAAATAAAAGCAATTAAAGAAGATTGTAATTGAAGAAGAAATAAAATTGAATTGAAATGGTGGGTAAAAAAATTAACTTGAATTAAATTACAATTAATGTAAATCATTTACAAAAGAGAATTGAAAGTAATCACTTTGCAAGAATTAAAGAACAAGAAATATAACAGAGTTGGGAATTGGAAACAATGGAAGAACTCTTGAAAAGAAAGAAGCCCAAATTCTAAACCTAGGAGAAGAGAGAAATGTCTAAGGAGCTTTTTGATTGATCATTTGATCTCCTCTCTCTAGCTAGGCTTGGGTATTTATAGGAGAGTATCCGCTAAATATCCTCTCTAGCTAGGCTTGGGTATTTAGAACTGACATTTTCCCTAATTATGCTTGTTAAGCTCTTGGCCTGACTCTTGGATCCCCTAACTCGTCCTTCAAGTCCTCCTTAGTATTAAAATGAGTGTAAAACCTTGCTCTTATACTAATTCACCGATAAACACTCCATAAAAGACAAAACTAAACTAAAACAAGGGAAATAGGAAACTAATATAGCTAAGATGAATGATATGAGACCTAAAATATGCAATATTATGTTCTCATCACACCCCCCAACTTAGACTTTGCTAAGTCCCTTAGCAAACTAAAGCTAACCAACTATAAAAATCTCAAGATTACACTATAAATTCCAAAACATAGTCCATAACATAACAAGTATCACAAATTAAAATTCATATGCTAAAATGAAATTAAGGGACTCCTTTAGAATAAAAAAGACTTCACACACGTATATATAGCCATGTTGTGTTTTTGGGTACAAAAAGAATAAAATGTAATAGCCTACTACCTAAGGTTATTCTACTAGGCTATTAGTACCCAAAATAATCTTCCTAACATTCTTCTAAAACCTATATACTAACTAAACAAGAAAAATCAAANTTTTGGGTACAAAAAGAATAAAATGTAATAGCCTACTACCTAAGGTTATTCTACTAGGCTATTAGTACCCAAAATAATCTTCCTAACATTCTTCTAAAACCTATATACTAACTAAACAAGAAAATGCAAAAAGTAGGGATATAGGTCCAAAAGTCAATCACTAAGAATCTGAAGCATCCCCCTTTAATTAACCTTAATCAATATATAAATTAGAACAGTTAATAATGTCGAATTAGTGTGATAAAATAACTAAAAACTATTAATTAGAGTCAATTAGGGTTTGTGCGTAATTAGGGTTTAATGTAGAATTATCAAAGAATACGAGGAAGAAAGCGTCAAGGCTTGAAACAACAAAGGCTGAAGTGTAATTCAACAAAGAGAGGAGTCAGCATCTATGCAAGTTGCAAATCCAGCAAAGCTCCACCATCCGGATGGTGGAGGGGCATCCGGACGGTCCCTCTTGACGGCTATCCTCATCTTTTCCACCACATGCTTCCTAAAATGGCTATAAATAGTCATGCCTTCCTTCATTTGAACCAGGCCGGAACCAAGAGAGCTCGAGAGAGAAATCCAAGAGAAGAGAGAAAAAAAAAAGAGAAAAAGAAAAGTTGCAAAACGATCCGGTCTGTGATGCACTTCAGTCCAAACTCTGTACTTTTACATTCCTGTTGTATCTTTCTATTCAAATAGTTGAATTATCGTCACCTTTTTTTCATAACTGATAATAAAGGTGATTGTTTTAGTTGTTCCTTGTGAAAGACATTTTAGATTTTGTATTTTAATTCTTGTTGTAATGAAAACTTCCTGCACTCCTTACTTGTCTATAGCAATGGGGCGTGAGTAGTTACTTATATCCTTCAGTGAGAGATAAACATATGTATAATACTGGTTAAATTCTGAAAATGCTGATGTTTTATATATTTATATATCTATGTATTATATGCTTTATGCATGATACAGTGATGTATATACTTTCGGTGTTGTGCCTAGAAGTATGTCATCAGTGCATCATCAACCTGGTGATAAAACAACAACGGCATTCCTATCGGTATGGCTTGTCCTCCATCGGAGTGCTAAGGATGTTACCTGATGCATGGTACAAAACCTAAATGATCCTCATGAATGGCTTGTCCTTCTGGGTTATTAGGGTTTAACTTATATATATATATATATATATATATAACTATCAGATGAATGACCTAAGTGATCCTCATGAATGGCTTGTCCTTCTAGATTACTCAGGTTGTTTAACTGGTATAAAGGATAATATTGCCAGTCTAACAACCACGACATTCATATCGGTATGGTTTATCCTCCACCGGAACGCTGAGCATGTTTAACTGGTATATATATATCAGTTAAACATGCATCAGTTAACATCCTCAGTGTTTCAGTAGAGGACTAGCCATACCGATAGGAATGCCGTGGTTGTTTTACTGGTAGGTTGATGATGCACTAATGACATACTTCAAGGCACAGCACTGAAAGTACATACATCACTGTATCATGCATGAAGCATATAATACATAAATATATAAATATATAAAATATCAGCATTTCCAAAATTTAACCAGTATTATACATATGTTTACCTCTCACTAGAGGATATACAGAACTACTCACGCCCCATTGCTACAGACAAGCAAGGAGTGCAAGTAGTTTTCATTATAACTAAAATTAAAAGACAGAATCTAAAATGTCTTTCACCAAGAACAACTGAAACACAATCACCTTTACTATCAGTTAAGACAAAAAGGTGATGGCAGTTCAACTATCCGAATAGAAAGATACAACAGAAATATAAAAGTACAAAATTTAGACTGAAGTGCATTACGGACCGGATCGTTTTTGCACTTCTCTTTTTCTCTTTCCTTTATCTTTCTCTTTTCTTTTTCTCTTTTCTTTTCTCTCTTGGTTCCGGCCTACTAAAGTCTGAAGAGGGGGATGGCTATTTATAGCCGTTTTAAGAAGCAGGAGGTGGACAGCATGCAGATAGGATCAAGGGTGACCGTCCGAATGCCATCACCACCGTTCGGACGGTAGAGCTTTGCTGGAAATTCAAGTTGCATTGTGCTGACTCTTCATTTGATTTAATTACATTGTAAGTCNGGGTGACCGTCCGAATGCCATCACCACCGTTCGGACGGTAGAGCTTTGCTGGAAATGCAAGTTGCATTGTGCTGACTCTTCATTTGATTTAATTACATTGTAAGCCTTGGTATTTTCAACCTTCTCTATTTTGCTCCTTATATTCTGTAGTAATTCTGCGTTAAACCTGCAAATTATAAACATAACACACATAAAACCCTAATTACCGCACAAACCCTAATTGACTTTAATTGCTAGTTTTTTAGTTATTTTATCACACCAATTTGACTTTATAATTGTTTTAATTTATAGATTAATTAGGCTTAATCAGTTGTCATGGATACCACCAGCTAGCCTAAGAAGTATTGTGGGATGGTTTATATACATCAGACTACCAATTGACTTGCCAGTAACATGGAAGTTAATTGTTATAAGGTAGCATTTCCAGTATTTAACCAATATAACGCATATGAGATCCTTGAACTGAAAGATACTTTTTATTATTGTCTTACTCTATTTGCACATAAACATTTACTTAAATTAGTTATCAATCTAAGCTCACATCACAAGCTATCATATGTTGTCCTATTTGAATTAGCAACTTAACTATTTTATTTCGTTTCCAAATTATTAAAACTCTTCGTGGGATCGATACTTGGACTTAAAATCGAGAAAATTGCAATTCGACCACTTATACTTGGGTGTATAATATTAATCCGATCACTAAACAGTGCAAATCACCCTCCTCATCATCCTCATCTGAAGTGTCCCCCTCATAACTACTCTTCATGGCCACACTGAGAGGTTGAGCAACAATAGGAGTAGACCTTGGCCTATAAGTAGGAGTAGAAGCAGGTGCTGGAGACTCCCCTAGAAATGAATGCCTCTCCTAGAAAAGCACCCTAAAAGATCCTTTTCAAGATCCTCATACAAATGTCCACCTTCGACTCCACCATATCTCAGGATCTCCTTGCGACCCTCACATCACTCTTAATACCTCCTAACATCTCCTCTAACTTACTAAATCTCTGATACATAATAGCTCGAGAGGTAGGGTAGTCTCAATAGCAGCAGCGGCAGTAGAAGGTGTGGTCTTGCTCTTGCTCACCGAACCACCAGCTAGACATCGTAGAGCTCTTCCTCTCCCCTACGCTGCTGATAGGGCCTAGCTCAGGAGTTCAAAGATTGTCAAATGTCAACTTCTTTATCCCAACTCCTTGACATAACGTAGTAATCATACTATCAAAGGGAATGTTCCCCTTCGGTCTCCTTATCGTGCAATAGTCTCTCAACACGGCCCAAATCATTAGGGCCATGTCGATCCTTGACCTTGCCATGAACTCAAACAAAAGAACAATCTTTGCCATCCCAGGCTTCTTCTTCAAGCCCTTGGAGTAAACATTGCAATGAAGAATCTTGTTTAACAGCATATACTCGGCATCTAGATGGATGTGGATAAAGGTACCCTTAAACTACTCTTGCCTATCGTACATCTCCTTGACATACTCAGAAGGGTCCTTGGCTGCGAACTCCACATGTGGATCTTAGAAGGGTCAAGCCTCGTATAGCTAAGGTATTTAACTATCTTAGCCAGAGTGACCTATATCACTTTCACATGAACTGTCATCCTCAAAATCATCAAATTTGCATCCACAATGGTCAAACAAACTAATTAGCACTTAAAGTTAGCATTTTACTATGCCTTTTTGGGACTAATTGTGCTTTAATGGAGTTTAAGTAATGAATTTCAAATCCTAAAGTGAACAGAGCTCAAGGACAACAAATATCACACTTGGATGTAACACTAGTGGATAAAGGGGCAAAATTGGAATAGCTTGGCACAAAGCAAGAACGTTGGATCGTGGATCAACGTTCGAACGTTCCCCTGAAGTGATTAAGGACCAGGCTGCTGAAACATGATGTGTTGTAGTCAAAAAGGGAAAATGCTGAGGTACTTGAGTATCACGTTCGAATGCCCACTCACGTTCGAACGTGCTCTGGAAACCTGAGAAGACTAGACTACTAAGACCTGCTGGAGTATTGCAGCAAAGAAAGCAGAACCACAGAAGTACTTGAGTACAGCGTTCAAACGCCACTCCACGTTCGAACGTTGTCATGAGTTACTAAGGACAAAGTTGCTGAGTGCAGGGCCAGAGTTATTCAAGAAGTATGGAAGTAACCATCACAGAGACCACAGGCCACTTGAGTAGGGGGTTCAGACCCCATCTGGCGTTCGAACGCCCTTAAAGCAAAAATAGACACAACGTTCGAACGACAGATCACATTCGAACACTCTTAAAGCAAAAACAGACACAACGTTCGAACGACAGATCACATTCGAACGTCCTTCACTGATTGGCTACAGATTTGTTGGCTTTTCACTTGGACTTGGGCGGCAAATACTATTCCTTCAGCCCCCCTCCTCTTCCTTACCTATAAATAGCCCCATTGTGGGAGCTTCAAGGGAGAGAATCCTTTTCTCTTGAAAAGTAGGATAGAGAGCTAGTTCTTGTACATTTCTTGTTTATGTTTTCATTTTTGCATTTGTATCAACCATGATGGAGGCTTAGAATCCCCTTGTAGTTGAAGTCTTTTATTTACTTGAGCTAAGTCTTTACATTCATATTGTGACAACCATGATGGAGGCTTAGACTCCCCTTATAGTTATACTTGCTTTTATTTACAAGTATCAAGAGAGATAGCTCATCTTTTGGTTATGGTGGAAACCCTCCAAAAGTAACTAGCTTTCTTCTACTTTATTTCACTTCCATTGCTTGAGCTTCCTTCTTCCTTAGAGGAGTGAAACTCTTTCACTTTTTTAGAGCTTTACCAAAGCCGTGAAGGGTGGAACGTGATACACTTATTCTTTGGTGAAGATTGGCTCCTCGTTTATTGTACTTTACTTTATAAGTTCTCTACTTGGAGGGATGAGCATCACTCACTTTTCTAGCTTTATCCAAGCTATGAAGAGTGAGTAGTTTCTCATTCACTCTTTAGTAAGAGGTGATGAATATGAAAAAATTATCCGAGAGTTATATTTGTGTAATCCATTTATGTTTTAATGCTTTATATTTCACTTGTTCATTGAATGGTTGAATGTATCTAGCAAACCTAAGGTACCTTGTCTAACCATGGGTTCTTTCTATGTCACGGATTACTCTTGCATGAAAAAACCTATTGGTTTAAGGCAAGTACCTAGGCGATATCTACATGATACATTTCAATCTTCACTATTATCGTGCTTTATCTAAAGAATGGAACATTAATGTCATGGTTGGATGCCTTGCAAAAATACTTGCTCATTTGTAGATGGGTTAAATATCGGCACATGCAATTCTTGTCCACTTCTCGAAAGGCATTGAAATCATGTGCTTAATTCTCACAGTCCGTCTTTATCTTCCGATTAACTTACTGTTGACACGGGAGTTAATTGAGTTATAAAAAATAAGTATAATAAACCGGATGATTAACCACATGTTCTGATCCTCAAGCTAAAGGGTGGCTATTTTACATTTGAATTTATCTTATATTTTGTCTAGAAAACTCTTGAAAAGAATCTTCTATTCTATTCAAGAAATCCCACCACTCCAAACTCTCAAAATTTCTGGTCACTTGGTCTCTATTATTGCTTACTTCAAAACACCAATCATAGTTCCCTATGGATTCGACTCTGGACTTAACCAGATTATTACTACAACTTGACCACCTGCACTTGGGTGTACAAATTTTGGATCAAGTCACAAACCCATAGAATACTCATAGAAAACAGACAATATGTGCCCCTCAACCTCCTTAAAGAACAACGCAAGCCCATTATAAATAATAGCTCGAATAGGCAAATTTTTACCCAAACTGTTTGCATGTAGCATTTGCTCACACATCACCCCTATCTTCTCAATGGTCTCATTGTACCCTGATTTCTTTCTCTTCTTAGGCATAGGAGGCTCAGGCTCTTCCTTAGAATCATAAACCACAATTGGCCTCTTTCCTTTTTCCTTGGCCAAAGCCTTGTTAGCCGAACCCTTGGTTTTTCCCTAGGCCTTTCCTGGCTATCCATCGTCCTAGACATGCCCGTAACCACCATAGATGTCATAAAAGCAAAGATAACCCAACCAAGAGTCAAAATAGACCAATAAACCTCAGTTGAAGAACTTGGATTTGAAACCTTCTTTGATGCCATTTTCCAAAATCACCACTTAGAATCAAGGATCAATGGAGTATTGGAGGGATTTGAGGAGTAAGGGAGGATGTCTAGGGTTTTCTAGAACCTATGAGGGCTTTTGGGAGGTTTGGTTCTATGTTTTTTGAAGGAATGAAATGAACTAAACTTTTAATCTCCCCTTTTATTTTTTTTTCCTGACCTAACAGAGTACTACCAGTAGGAATCAATTTTTGACCTACCATTAACTTTGCAAAAAAATTCAAAAATTTTCTGATTTTTCACTTTTTTTGAATTAAATCAAAACTAACTAAAAACCTAGATCGTAAGACTTAAAAAATGTACTCAATGGAGTCTTTAATCATATTCCATAGTGCAGAAAATTCTAAAGTATATGTAAAGCAATTTATAATGCAAAAGAATATATATAGTGCAAAGGAATTAAAGCATAATAAACCATCTAATAGATACAAAAATTAAATAAAAAATTAAATTAAATAATCACTTTCGTAGGCAACACGGATGCATTTAGTCTATGAACTAGGTCGTTCAACCCCTAGATTACCCCTAATGGATGAGTGTTGTCACGTGAAGGTTTCTATAGAAGATACCTACAAACTTCATTTTATTCATCTCTTTGGAATTTAAATTATTATCTCCTAACCACCATGAAACTAGAGACACACCACCTCTACTCAAATTAATCCTCACAGGCTCTACAATAGACTTAAAGGCTATGCAAGAATATTCATAATTATGTTAGCATCCAAAACTTGTGTGTGTTTGATATGATCATGTATGTCAAGGGATTTATTAAACAAAATTCATATTTCTATTAGCTATCCAAGGCTAGTTTCGACGCCAATCTCACTAAGGTTTTTTCCAGAAAAGAATTCTCTGACTATATGATTGTTTCACTCATATGTACATGTGAGGATCAAATTTATGTAGTCATAGTAATTTATACTCACATATGTCTCAAAAATACAGAGCAAAATTCAAACAAACTTACCTTGGCATAATCTCATGAAGAAATGTTAAAAGACATAAAAGCAATGCAATTGGTATATCTCTTAGATATTAAAGCATACACACTCAACCATAACTCCTAAAATCAAATAGGGCTTTATATGGTAATAATGAGGCCTTGGGTGAAGGTTTAAGAAACAAAGGAAATTAAGGATTCAAAAGAAATTACCCCATAGACAAATTCTATATTCAACAGTTGAACTCTTCTTTTGATACAACATAAAAACTCATATCCCTCATTCTTTCTTTAGACAACCTTTTCTTTCCCCTTCAATATTCTTTCACATGTCAGTACAATTCTCCAACCTCTTCTATTTCTTCTTTTTCTCTCTCTTTTTCATCATTATTCTTTTTTCATTCATTCATGATTGAACACTTCACCTCAATCCCAAATATATATCAAGTGGATACAAATTTAGGGATAACCAAGGTAAGGTATATATTTTTCTGCTCGTCTTGGCTAATATTTAAGGTAAAGAAATTGTAGAGATCTAAAAAATGAGGATAAATTTTTCGTTTGTCAGTATGGCACTATTCATGCATCATTTGCTGGTAGGGCACTATATATACATCATTTAGGCATAAGTCATGTTTAGGAGCATAATTTGAGTATTCCATAGAAGAGAAACATGCTTATAATGCTAAATACACCTAATGTGTAAATTTGAGGCTAAACGAAAATAGTTTCAAAAATTAGACCAAAAGGGAATCTCGGGTGGCCCGACCAAACCCGGCCATGGACGAAAATTCATGTTGTTTGAAAATTTTCATTTAAAATAATTTAAGAACTTTGGTTAAAGCAAAATGTCGAATTGAGGCGTTTCGGGATGGGTTGCAGTGTAACGGAGTCCCAGATTCATTAAGGAAAAAAGGGTCATTTTACACCTTTGCCCCTCTACTATAAATATAGCCCCCTTAGTGTAAAAATATCATTCTTTGCTTTAGAGAAAGAGCAGAACATGTTCATGAAGAGAAAGTGAAGAAAAACCCAAGCTTCTCCAAGCTTCAAGTCACCAAAACACACTCCTAGGCCAAGATTCTTGCAAGAATTCCTTCTAGGAAGTTGTTTCTCTCAACAAGGACTATATTCTCACCAATCTATTCAGCTGCACAGCGAACAGAACTCCCTTGGTTTGAGACAAAACCATTTTAGGTATGATATTTTGCTAAGTTAGGAATAGATTTAAGTTTCCTTGCCTTTTTATGTGTTGATTGAATGATTTAGGTATCTAATTGATGTTAGAAAATTACTTAGGTGGTGGTTGCTTTGAAAACTTAGAGTTAGTAGTTTAGGTTCTTTTGTGTTCTTTGAGTTTCTTAACAATTTGTTACTATGATAAAGGTGTACCTTGCATATGTGTTGGATTATTACATTCTCGCTTATGTTCATTGACTTGATCCGAAATGTGTACCCCTAAGTGTAGGTGGTCAAGCTGTAGTAATAATCCGATTAAGTCTGAAGTCGAATCCACAGGAAACTATGATTGGTATTTTGAAGTAAGCAATAATAGAGACCAATTAACTGGAACCGTTGAGAGTTTGAAGTGGTGTGATTTCTTGAATAGAATAGAAGATTCCGTTCAAGAGTTTTCTAGACAAAATATAAGATAAATTCAAATGTAAAATAGTCACCCTTTAGCTTGAGGATCTGAACATGTAGTTGATCATCCGGTTTATTATACTTGTGTTTTATAACTCAATTAACTCCTGTGGCAATTGCAAGTTAATCGGAATGTAAAGATAGACTGTGAGAATTAAGCACATGATTCCGATGCCTTTCTAGAAGTTGACAACAATTGTCTGTGCCGAGATTTAACCCGTCTACAAACAAGCAAGTGTTTCTACAAGGCATCCAACCAAGGCACTAATGTTCCATTCTTTAGATAAAGCTCAATAACGGTGAAGATTGAAATGTTGTCATGAAGATCTAGCCGGGGTACTTGCCTTGAACCAAAGGGTCTTTCCATGCAAGAATCATCTGTGACATAGAAAGAACCCATGGTTATACCAAGTGCCTTAGTTTTGCTAGATACGTTCAACCATTCAATGAAAAAGTGATATATAAAGCATTAAAGCATAAATGGATTGCACGAATATAACATCCGCATAATCAATACATGTTCATCACCTTTTACAAAAGAGTGAATGAGGATCTACTCACTCTTTATGGCTTGAGTAAAGCTAGAAAAGTGAGTGATACTCATCCCTCCAATTAGAGAACTTACAAGGTAAAGTGCAATAAACGAGAGCCGATCTTCACCAAAGAATAAGTGAATCACATTCCACCCTTCACGACTTTGGTAAAGCTCTAGAAAAGTGGAAGAGTTTCCCTCCTCTAAAGAAGAAGGAAGCTCAAGCAACGGAAGTGAAAGAAATAAAGAAAGTAGAAGAAAGCTAGTTACTTTTGGAGAGTTTCCACCACAACCAAAAGATGAGCTATCTCTCTTGATACTTGTAAATAAAAGCAAGTACAACTACAAGGGGAGTCTAAGCCTCCATCATGGTAGTCACAACATGAATGTAAAAACTTAGGAAAAATAAATAAAAGGCTTCAACTACAAGGGGAGTCTAAGCCTCCATCATGATTGATACTAATGCAAAATGAAAACATAAACAAGAAATGTACAACAACTAGCTCTCCACTCTACTTTACAAGAGAAAAAGATTGCACTCTATCCACAAGAGAAATATTGCACACCCTTGAAGCTCCCACAATGGGGTTATTTATAGGCAAGGAAAAGGATGGGGGTGAAGGAATAGTGTTTGCCGCCCATGAAACCCAACTACTCTGCAGGCAGTCTGTAGAGGACGTTCGAATGTGAGTCGACGTTCGAACGTTGTCTTCTATTTTTGCTTTAGTGGCGTTCGAACGTGTCTTCTTTTTTTGCTTTAGGGGCGTTCGAATGCCAGATGGGATGTGACCCCATCACTCAAGTGGTCTTGGTCTTTTNTCGAACGTGTCTTCTTTTTTTGCTTTAGGGGCGTTCGAATGCCAGATGGGATGTGAACCCATCACTCAAGTGGTCTTGGTCTTTTATGGAAACCCACTTCCACACTCCATGTAGGACTTGGAGTTTTGCACTCATTATTCTAGTCTTCAGTCAAATCATGTGGACGTTCGAACGGTAGTTGGCATTCAAACGTGGTACTCAAGTACTTCAAGGCCGGCCTTCTTGACTGCATCATGCCAGGTCTCAGCAGTCTGGTCTCCTCATAGTTTTAGTTGTCGTTCGAACGTTCTTGCTTTGTTCCAACCTTCTCCAATTTTGTTCCCTAATGCGCTGGTGTTACACTCAAGTGTGATATTTGTTGTTCTTAAGCTTTTGTTCACTTTAGGTCCTGAAATGTCATCACTTAAACTCCATCAAAGCACAATTACTCCCAAAAAGGCATAGTAAAATGTTAAGTTTGAGCACTAATCACACCCCCCTAACCTAAATATTGCTAGTCTCTAGTAATACAACAACATTGTAATGTAAATCTATTTCTAATGCCTTTTTCATTGGTCATCCGGTTGCATTTAGCGTATGCAACAAGCCATTGAACCACTAGGTTTACCCTAATGGACGAGTGTTATCTCATGAGGGTTTTCAGTGAAGCTACCACAAACTTCGGTGGAGCAAATATGTATTTGAGGTTGCTAGTTGAAATAAGTTAGCATTGTGGTCGTTGATACACCCAGCCCTTAATTTTGACTTACATCCCGCATGCTCCTCTTTCATATGTATTTATTCTATGCAAAAATTAGCATCTGTCACATTGGCATTTGGGATTCCTTGAGTAATGGGAATGATCATTATAGAAACAAGAATTGCTATATAACAAACATTCCACTTTACCACCTTCCATGGATAGCTTTGATTTCACAAACCTCTCTTAGACTACTCTCAGCAAACATTCACTCCGATTATAGTGACTTATTTCTCACAGGGCATGTAATCAAAAGATGGCCAGTCGAAAAAATCACATGTTCAATTAGTAAAGGAGTGAAGTTTAAGGAAACAAACTAATCATGTTTTGGCATAATCTCATGGAGAAAAATTAATGCAAATAAAGAAACACTATTTGACATATCCTGCGTATAGTCGACGACCTACACATGCATCAGACTTGAGATCAATTAGAACTTTTTGTAGGTTGTAATGTGGCCAGAGGTCAGTGGCTAAAGAAATGACGTCAATGTTATTCAACAAGCTATCTTCTTATTGATGTAGCACACCTTTTTCTAGATTTCTGATCTTTTGCCTAGTCGTGGTATTTCTTTCTTTCTTTCTTTCTTTTTTCTCATTTTTTCACTTTCTTGGCAATTCCCTGTCTTTCAGCATCTTTTCCTTTTTAGTTATTTTCACCGAATTTTTCTTTCATTGAACAGTAACCACCATTGTCTTTTCTCTTTCTCTTGTTTTTATGTATCATATTGATTTATAAGAGGGTGCAAGAAAATTAGATAGCAAGGTATGTCAAGTATATTTTCTTATGTCTTGGTGATCGTATGGGTTTTTCAAAAAAGAACTCATTCATTGAAGGCTCAAGCATGGCTGACTAGGGATATACTTTGTGAAAGAAATGTCTAAGGCTCAAAGTCAAATCAAAGATGGCCTAAGATCCTTTCTCAAGTATGTGCACATATATGTGTCGTATGCAAAGGTTCCTTGTGGGATATGTAAATAGATTACATTAGTTGTGTCAATCAAAGCAAAGTTAATGAGATTATTGAAAAAAAAACAAAAGAAAGTGAAAGGGCTTACTTTAAGTAATTGTGGATATCCTCTCAAAAAGCATCGCAAAGCTCAAAACTTACCATGGTATTTTTTGTCATCTCCACTGGTTATGTCAGATGTTTCAAGGAATGTTGGTTATATAGCGATTCCATTTTTGAGTTTGATCATCTTGTACCTTAAGAATGACAATTACTAATGTGCATTTGACAATTTAAGCATAGAGATAATACCAGTTTTCCAAGAAATGTGGTTTCAAGTCTTGGTTGCTAAGTTGAGGTGTCAAACCGATCATATGATTTAGTCATTTTAACAAGCAACCTTCGAATGCACATTTGTTTCATTTATTATTAAGAATTATCAAAGTGCTAATTCTACATATGCATTTAAATAAATAAAAGTGATAAACTGAATCATTCATTTCATAGAATATGATGTTTACAGTAATACTAATGATTCAATCCATCCATACGAAAAGTGACCAAAACATAAATTTCAAATATCCACAGACATCTATAAAACAACCATCCACAAGAACAGAAATAGATATCCACAACATCTACAAAACAACCATCCACAAGAACACCCAAAAAAGAATCATATCTAAGAAGAAATAAACAAACACCCAACTCTGCTCAAGAACAGAAATAACCTTCTCAATCTCCTCCACCAGCTCCACCCCTCAACAGTCTAAGGATCTCATCCTTCTTAGCTTCAATGCTAAGCATGATGTCTCGTAAAGAACACTGGGTGGTCGTGCTGGGGCCTGCCTCTTGCTGCTCTCTCTATCTCCATCTTTCTCTCTTCTTTAGCATCAAGCTCCTCCCGCACTTCATCGACTCCTTGGGGAGGGGGCACTTTTGTCTTGCAGCCGAGGCACCACTGTGACCTTGGCTTCTCCGAAAAGAGGCCTTGTTTAGCGGCCCCATCGGCTTTTGAATTTTCATTTCGGGCCTAACCCTAACCCCGTGGTCTCTGCATATCTCAGTCACTAGGGTGCCAAATGGGANCTTCATCGACTCCTTGGGGAGGGGGCACTTTTGTCTTGCAGCCGAGGCACCACTGTGACCTTGGCTTCTCCGAAAAGAGGCCTTGTTTAGCGGCCCCATCGGCTTTTGAATTTTCATTTCGGGCCTAACCCTGACCCCGTGGTCTCTGCATATCTCAGTCACTAGGGTGCCAAATGGGAGTGAGCTTCGCTTTGCATCACAGCCCTTCTTCACTTCATTCAAGATGAGAGAGGGGAGGACTATGCTATGGCCCTTCCCAAGTGCATAAAGCAATCGAGCCATGTCAGGTAGAATCTCATTTTTTCGTCCTATTGGAGCAAAGTTTGACACCGCAATCAAGTTTAGCATTTTGTATTTGTCAGTCAATTCCCCTTGGCGGAAATCTTCATCCTACCCAAGAAAAGTCAGCTCCCTCCCAACCAAATTCGTTGCAACATTCTNTTGTCAGTCAATTCCCCTTGGCGGAAATCTTCATCCTACCCAAGAAAAGTCAGCTCTCTCCCAACCAAATTCATTGCAACATTCTTTTTTTGGAGGGTATGTCGGGTTTTGCACCAGAGGCACCTCTTGCCTTATCTCCTTAATATATGCTTCATCCACGTCAATGTGGATGCCCCTTACGTACGTTCGAATTGCACCATTGATGATCTCGGCATTGGAGTAAAACTCCCGCACCAAGTCAACAATGGCGTCTCCGCCATTTTGTAAAAACCACACCCAATTCCTCCTCTCCATCTCAGCCAATACTCCCAACTCCACAAAATCAGTAGTCACCACATCCCTCTCACAAATTACTGTATGATTTTGGAAAAAAAATNGCACCAAGTCAACAATGGCGTCTCCGCCATTTTGTAAAAACCACACCCAATTCCTCCTCTCCATCTCAGCCAATATTCCCAACTCCACAAAATCAGTAGTCACCACATCCCTCTCACAAATTACTGTATGATTTTGGAAAAAAAATTCATACCTATCAGCTTTAAGGGCGTTAGGGAATCGCGTTCGATCATTTCTCCTCACTATTGGTCTCCCCTCCCTTTCCTCTGGCTCCTGGTTTACCTGGATTCGCCTGGCAGACAGTTTAACTCTAGGCATGGTTTTGAGCTTAAAATGATCTTTGAAAAGTCTTGGTTTTAGTGTGGGATTGAGTTTTTGATGTGGGAATAAGTTTGGGAGGGTTGATTTTAGGTAAAATTGGAGAATGGAAGGTGTTTTGAGGGCTGGGTAGCGTAGATGGGTTCTAGGGTTTGAGAGATTTTGGGTGTTTTTGGGGATTTCTCAGTGTGGAAGATGACTCAAGTTTTTATAGTCTAAGAAGTGACGTTCGAACGTCAGTTACGTTTGAACGTAGTTAGAAAGATTTCTAAAGCATCGTTTGAACGTGGATGTCGTTCGAACGTGGTGAGCTCCCAGTACTTTTGATTTTTGTCAAAGACCAAAGTTCTATAAGCTCCTGTCGTTCGAACGTGTTATTTTGAACTTTAATTTTGTTCGAACGTGCTGTTGGCGTTCGAATGAACTGAGCTCCCAGTATTTTTCGTTTCCATTAGAGGCTGAGTACTGTAAGAAAGTGACGTTCGAACGTCACTTGGCATTCGAACGTTGAATCAAACTCAAAAAAAAAAATATTTCAAAATTTTTCTGCCCTACATTATCCAATAAAAGAGGACAAAACACATAGGTTTGAACCAAAAATTCATGGCGTCTTAAGATAAGTCCCTACCCACGCTTTAGGTTGGTATTTTGGAACATTCCTTACTTGGCCCATATTTTCATTTCAGTCAAAATAATTTGTACAAAAAGATTTTTACACTTTTTACGAAAATTTGGACCCTTGGCTTTTATCCCCACAGCACAATTTTCCATGGTTTAGAAAGAAGTCTAATCTGAGTCTTCATCTATCTTCGTGCCATTTGAACAATCAGTAACTCTCCTAATTTCCTCTATCACAAATCGGTTAAGCAGAGTACCAGAATAGGATGGCATGTCAGGATAATCCTTACTCTACCCATTCACTATCCAGTCTAATCGATCAAATGCACGACCAAAAATTGGTTTAGAACACTGATTATATTTCTTCTCGTGAAAGACTCTACCACACTGTTTATAGGCACCAAGTCTTTTGGCACAACGGCATTTAGCAGAAGTGCTTCTGCCACACAGGGATTTTGCTTATTATTCTCTGATCTCATTCTCACCAATCTTGCTTTTCCCATGATCACAGTATGCACATCAGAAAGAAAATTGAGCAAAACTCCTAGACTAAACCAAAAAAGTTTAACATCTATGCTTTCTATGCTTTAAGACTCACTATCTGGTTCTTTAACGTCTGCCAGTCACAAAGACGATCAGAGATGACTTATAAACATAATCATCAATTTATACAAAACACGATACACAATCTGATCAAGAACAGCAGCAACAACAACAACACAAATTTAAAAAAAATTTACCGGCACATATGAACTGTAGTTCTCACCCCCCCCCCCAACCTATACTGAACATTGTCCCCAATGTTTTGAATTTACCGATATGGTGAGCTTTGGAGATGAGGTTGAACGGTAGAGATCTTGTTTATCTATCGAAACCTACAAGCAAAATACACAAATCAAACATCTCGTTGCAAATCTGAGNCTTTGGAGATGAGGTTGAACGGTAGAGATCTTGTTTATCTACCGAAACCTACAAGCAAAATACACAAATCAAACATCTCGTTGCAGATCTGGGTTTTCGCTAGGATGAAAACCCTTGATTCTGAGTGCAGATAGAAGAGGAAGAGTCGTGTACAAATAGAGTAAACACATGCAGATCATGAGACAAAGGACTGGGTCTTCAGGTAGTATGGTCATGGTGTTGTTGGGAGATGGGTCGTGGTTCTAGAAGATCGCGAATAGCGAAGAAGAAGAAGAAGAAGAAGGAAAAAGGAAAAAGGGGAAGGGCGATGGAGAAAAAAAAAAGAAAAGGGGAAAGGCGGCTTATAAAGGTGCGCCTGTGGGTCGGGTTTAATTGGTTTTTTCCTAACCCACCCTCTTTTTGTGTCAACAAGCGCTTTTCTCGAAGTGTTGCTCTGGATCCATTAAAAGAATGGTCTCCCCATTTTTGACAAAGTTCTCCAAATAGTTTCAACCGCTGACTATTAACAGTAAAGATATTATCGTTCGATGGATTTTTCACTTCTACTGCTCCGTGTTCAAACACCTTTTTGGCAATATAATGTCNTCGATGGATTTTTCACTTCTACTGCTCCGTGTTCAAACACCTTTTTGACAATATAATGCCCTGTCCATCTTGATCTCAACTTACCAAGAAAGAGGCGGAGTCTTGAATTAAACAACAAGACTTTTTGAAAAGGTTCAAAAGACTTCCGCATAATGTTCTTGTTATGAAAAATTTTCATCCTGGTTTTAGCAATCTTAGCATTTTCATATGCTTCATTTCTCAATTCCTCCAATTCATTAATTTGTAATTTTCTTGAAAGTCCAGCCTTATCTAGGTCAAATTTCATTGTTTTAATGGCCTAGTATGCCCTATGTTCCAATTCCAAAGGTAGGTGACACGGCTTTCCATAGACTAATCGATAAGGAGACATGCCCATAATTATTTTAAATGCAGTGCGATATGCCCAAAGTGCATCAGTTAGTCTTGATGACCAATCTTTGCGGTTTGGATTTACCATTTTTTCTAAAATTAATTTGATCTCCCAATTAGCTAATTCAGCCTGTCCACTAGTTTGTGGATGATAAGGTTGCAATTTTATGAAAAATCAAATATTTTTTCATCAGATTCCAAAAAGGGCGATTGAAAAAATGATCCCTCCCATCGATTATAATTGATTTAGGAACTCCAAACCGAGACAAAATATTTTCTTTAAGAAATTTGATCACCATTTGGTATTCATTATTTCGACATGGAATTGCTTCAACCCATTTGGATACATAGTCTACGGCCACTAAAATGTATAGATAGCCAAAGGAAGGGGGGAATGGTCCCATAAAATCAATGTCCTAATAGTCAAAAATTTCAATCACCAGAATGGGATTCAAGGGTATCATGTGTTCTTTTTGAAATGCTTCCCAACCTTTGGCATCTATCACAAATTAAACAAAAGGCATGGACATCTTTGAAATGTATGGGCCAGTAAAATCCACACTGCAAGATTTTTGTAGCGGTTTTTTTTTAGGAGAAGTGGCCACCACATGCTTCAGAATGGCAAAAGGTTATTACCTATCTGCTTTCTTGAGCGGGGATGCAACGTCTTATGATTTGATCCTTATAGTACTTAAATACGTACGGATCTTCCCAAAAGAAGTTACGAACCTCCCTCAAAAATTTCTTTTTGTTCATGGGGGAGAAAGACGAAGGGAGTGTTCCAATAGCAAGGAAATTAGCAATATCAGCGTACCATGGGATCTCATCAATTATGAACAGTTGTTCATCGGGGAATTTTTCATTGATTGGCAGTTCATCCTCGTTGAATTCATAAGTTAACCTAGACATATGGTCTGCCACCACATTCTCAACACCCTTTTTGTCCTTAATGACCAGGTCAAACTCTTGAAGTAAAAGTATCCATCTTAAGAGCCTAGGCTTAGCATCCTTCTTTGTGAGCAAGAATTTTAATGCTGCATGGTCAATGAATATAGTAATAGAAGAACCAACAAGATAAGGACGAAATTTTTCCAAAGCATAAACTACCGCAAGCAATTCTTTTTCAGTTGTTANTTGAGATTGACCAAGATGCATCCCTTGTTGTTGGAATCGCTAGGCAATCGAAGTCTCAAAGTCTCAAGGCAATCCAAAATCGAAGTCTCAAGGCAATCGATTTTGTTTATTTGATATATGCTGGTGTTTTTGTTTCTCAGTTGGGTTTAATCTTATGGTGATCTTCATTTCCTTGCAGGTCTGTAACAGATTCATTTNCAAAGGGTAAATTCCAATCAGGGGGTTGCATTATTGGGGCAGAAATTAACATGCCTTTAAGCTTGTCAAAAGCTTTCTGGCACGCTTCACTTCAATCAAAGATTATGTCCTGACTCAGGAGATGACACATGGGTTTTGCTATGGTACTGAAATCTTTTATGGATCTCCTTTAAAATCCTGCGTGTCCCAGAAATGATCGGACATCCTTTATAGTCTTTGGAGCCAACAAGTTCCCAATCAGATCTATTTTGGTCTTGTCAATTTTCATGTCCTCAGACAACACAATGTGACCTAAGATAATGCCTTGTGTTACCATGAAATGACATTTTTTTCAATTAATCACCAGATTGGTCTCTTTACACCTTATTAATATCTTTTCTAGGTTGGCCAGACACAAATCAAACGAGTCACCATAGATAGAGAAATCATCCATGAATACTGCCAAAAATGTTTTGACCATGTCACTAAACAGACTCAACATACATCTTTGGAATGTTGCAGGAGCGTTACAAAGTCCGAAAGGCATCCTTTTGAATGCAAAAGTGCCAAAGGGGCATGTGAATGTGGTTTTCTCCTGATCATTGAGTGCTATCTCAATTTGATTGTACCCGAAATAGCCATCCAGGAAACAGTAAAATTCATGGCCTGCAATTCTCTCTAGAACCTGGTCTAGAAAGGGAAAAGGGAAATTGTCTTTTCTAGTCACCAAATGGAGCTTTCGATAGTCAATACACATCTGCCATCCTATGACAACTCTATTTGGTACTAGTTCATTGGCTTCCTTTTTTACCACTATGACCCCAAACTTTTTTGGCACAACTTGTGTTGGACTAACCCATTTACTATCAGAGATGGGAAAGATTATCCCTACATCTAAGAGTTTAAGCACTTCCATTTTCACGACTTCCTTCATGTGAGGGTCCAGTTGTCGCTGCATTTGACGAGAGGGTTTTGAATCCTCTTCCAGGTATATGGCATGATTGCAGATCAATGGGCTTATTCCTTTCAAGTCAGCGATGTCCAAAATTGTTTTAAAAGTTGTACGGTAGGCCCATAATGAATCAGTCAGTCAGTCTTAAAAATTAATCTTTGTAGTCAGGGTTAACCATTTTTTCTAAAATTTACTTTATGTCGTTATTGGCCAATTCAACTTGACCACTTATCTGTGGATGGTGGGGAGCTGCAACCTTATGATTTATGAAATATTTCTTCATTAAAGTTTTTAAAAATCGGTTGCAAAAATGCGATACCCCATCACTAAAACTTCATCATGGTGTGATGATCATTATTATTGTTGGGAATAGCCTCTACCCATTTAGAGACATAATTAATAGAAACTGAGATATATAAATAGCAAACGATAGGAGAAGTGGTCCCATAAAATTTAATTTTAAAGTTTGTTGTTATGTTTATAAGAATGATGACTTTGACACCAAAGTATCACAGACACATATAATTCAGTAACATTATGATAAACTACCAATAAATAACATAACTAGTAATTGAGAAAGGTGGAAAATGTAACTTATAATCCTGTGAAATGAAGATAGGAAATTGAATTTTATTGTTTGATGTCAAATATTACAAATGGTGATGGAAAATGTATACTCATTGAACAAAAAAGGCTAGAGTATATGCTTATTCTCACACATTGCATTATGCTCACTATCCAATGTTGTCTGTACTTCCTACATCTTCCTTAGTTTATAGCGAAGGGGGATACAAAATTGTTTGATTTTTTGAAATACAATGATGCATTCTTTTGCTGGAAGAATCTAAAAGATGACTTCTCTTACTTTTTAAAGGATTTTTTTTATTACTTTGTCTTCTCACATTATTGTTGGCATGACATTATTAAGGTATGCCAAAATGTTTGTTTATTAAAGGAATGAACCTCATGTCATGTTTTTCAGTATAAGAATTGTATAAAAACGTGTTTTCAACTTGAATTGAAAACACGATTCTAAAATTGTGATTGTTTAGGAAATAAGTTTAAAATACAGGATAAATCTCATAAATGTCCCTTAAATTATGATATTTATTTTAAATTGTCCTTTGAACAAACTATGTAATTTGTTTTAATCGACTTTTTTCATTAAAATTAACCGATAATTGAGACAAATTATGTTAATATTAAACATTAAATAATTTAAGAGATAAATTGGGATTATTAAAAGTTAAAGGGTTTGTTGGGCAAATATCATTGACACTCTCTCACATTTGATTGTATTACATGGACACCTCATCACATTTTAAAAATAACATTGAACTCCCTTGACATTTGAAACTTGTAACAAGCAAAGTTGATATCATCAATAATAATTCCTAAAATACCCTCCAAAATTAAGTTTAAGAATCCAAGTAAATATTTTTCTTACCCTATAAATTTACCCAACCTCTCATTTATTTTTTTAATCTATATATTTCATATAAAATCTTACACTAAAATATTTAATTTCCTAATCTATTACATTAATAAGTTAAATTCAATTTATTAAATAATATTTGGAATTATTAGTACAATTTTAAAATTAATCAATTTTTTTTAATCTTAATAATTACCTATCCAATTTTCCAATATTAATTTTATTTTTGTTTATTATTTATCTAATTACATATATTCTTGCTCTTTCCACCCATCACCACCGATTCTGCCACCTACACCACCGCCTAAACCCACACTACAACAAAAAGCATTTTTTGCAACGTTTTTTTTTTTGTGACGATTTTATAATTTTGTCGCAAATTTTTTTTTTTGTAATTTTTTTGCGACGTTTTTTTAAAAACGTCGTGAAAAGGCGATTCATTCCTAATTGTTTTTGGCGGTAGAAATGGTGGGAATTGGCATATTTTTACGACAAAAATTGTTTGTTGGAAATAGTTTTATCTCGTCACAAAAATAAATAATCTAAAATTTAAAGTAAAATAAAGTCTAAATTTCTATTTTGGCAACTTTTTGCGACGTTTTATTAAAAACGCGCGAAAAGACGAATCCCTCCTAATTGTTTTTGCTGGGAGAAACGGCTGGAATTGGCAAATGAAATAAAAAAAATTTTAATTAATTTTTTGTGATGTTTTTAAAAAAATGCCGCAAATAAATTTTTTGCGAAAATAAAAAATTTTAAAAATAATAATTTAATTAATTTTTTGCGACGTTCTTAAAAAAAAGTCGCAAATATATTTTTATGTAAATAAAAAATTAAATAAAAAGTAATTTAATTAATTTTTCAAGACCAATAAATTTTTACATAAATAAAAAATTTAAAAATAATAATTTAATTAATTTTTCATGACATTTTTTGAAAACGTCGCCAACAAAACTTTTGTGTAAATAAAAATTTAAAAAATAATAATTTAATTAAGTTTTTGCGACATTTTTGAAAAAACGTCCTCAATAATTTTTTGCGCAAATAAAAAATTTTAAAAATAATAATTTAATAAATTTTTCGCAACATTTTTAAATTCGTCGCAGAATTTAAATTTTGTAATTTTAAATCAAAATTAAAATTTTAACTATGACGTTTTATTTTTTGTCGCAGAATAATTTTTTTAAAAAACAAAACAATCAAAACGATCTTTCGATTACCCTTCTCAGCGCCACTCTCTCTATCTCTCGACTCCTCCTTTCCATCTCTCTCGATTTCTACTGTGTTGCATTGAGATTGACCAAGATGCATCCCTTGTTGTTGGAATCGCTAGGCAATCGAAGTCTCAAAGTCTCAAGGCAATCCAAAATCGAAGTCTCAAGGCAATCGATTTTGTTTATTTGATATATGCTGGTGTTTTTGTTTCTCAGTTGGGTTTAATCTTATGGTGATCTTCATTTCCTTGCAGGTCTGTAACAGATTCATTTCATCTTCATTTATTTTCTTGTCAGATTTCATGTTATTGATTTGTATTTAAGATTTTCTGTAATTTGATTGCTCTCATGTGGGTTTTGAGTAGTTATTGAAATCTGCTCGGTAAATGCAAAGATTCATCAACTTTGGAAATCAAATTGTTTTGTGCATATGTTTGAGAAATTGATAACTAAATATTGAATTATTTTTAGATGCTTATTTTTCTTTCTCAATTAATTTATTAATAACACATTTAACAATTTGTTGTTCTAGATCTTCTTTAATTTGACAAGATATTACTCAGTAGTTGATTTACATTTTCTTTCTATGGTATTGTGGATTATTTAATGAAGTATTTTGAATTTGTTTTCCAATAAACTTGTGAAGTTTATTTGCCGCCCAAGACAATTGGGGAGAAGTTTGTGTGTATAAAGCGGCATTGGCTCTGTTTATGCTTTTTGGTCCTTGTACCATACATGCTATTGTTTATGCCTTTAGGAAATGTTATGTTGTTTATGTCATCAGAGAGATAAGAAGATACATCAGATAGAATTACATTTCANTACCCGAAATAGCCATCCAGGAAACAGTAAAATTCATGGCCTGCAATTCTCTCTAGAACCTGGTCTAGAAAGGGAAAAGGGAAATTGTCTTTTCTAGTCACCAAATGGAGCTTTCGATAGTCAATACACATCTGCCATCCTATGACAACTCTATTTGGTACTAGTTCATTGGCTTCCTTTTTTACCACCATGACCCCAAACTTTTTTGGCACAACTTGTGTTGGACTAACCCATTTACTATCAGAGATGGGAAAGATTATCCCTACATCTAAGAGTTTAAGCACTTCCATTTTCACGACTTCCTTCATGTGAGGGTCCAGTTGTCGCTGCATTTGACGAGAGGGTTTTGAATCCTCTTCCAGGTATATGGCATGATTGCAGATCAATGGGCTTATTCCTTTCAAGTCAGCGATGTCCAAAATTGTTTTAAAAGTTGTACGGTAGGCCCATAATGAATCAGTCAGTCAGTCTTAAAAATTAATCTTTGTAGTCAGGGTTAACCATTTTTTCTAAAATTTACTTTATGTCGTTATTGGCCAATTCAACTTGACCACTTATCTGTGGATGGTGGGGAGCTGCAACCTTATGATTTATGAAATATTTCTTCATTAAAGTTTTTAAAAATCGGTTGCAAAAATGCGATACCCCATCACTAAAACTTCATCATGGTGTGATGATCATTATTATTGTTGGGAATAGCCTCTACCCATTTAGAGACATAATTAATAGAAACTGAGATATATAAATAGCAAACGATAGGAGAAGTGGTCCCATAAAATTTAATTTTAAAGTTTGTTGTTATGTTTATAAGAATGATGACTTTGACACCAAAGTATCACAGACACATATAATTCAGTAACATTATGATAAACTACCAATAAATAACATAACTAGTAATTGAGAAAGGTGGAAAATGTAACTTATAATCCTGTGAAATGAAGATAGGAAATTGAATTTTATTGTTTGATGTCAAATATTACAAATGGTGATGGAAAATGTATACTCATTGAACAAAAAAGGCTAGAGTATATGCTTATTCTCACACATTGCATTATGCTCACTATCCAATGTTGTCTGTACTTCCTACATCTTCCTTAGTTTATAGCGAAGGGGGATACAAAATTGTTTGATTTTTTGAAATACAATGATGCATTCTTTTGCTGGAAGAATCTAAAAGATGACTTCTCTTACTTTTTAAAGGATTTTTTTTATTACTTTGTCTTCTCACATTATTGTTGGCATGACATTATTAAGGTATGCCAAAATGTTTGTTTATTAAAGGAATGAACCTCATGTCATGTTTTTCAGTATAAGAATTGTATAAAAACGTGTTTTCAACTTGAATTGAAAACACGATTCTAAAATTGTGATTGTTTAGGAAATAAGTTTAAAATAAAGGATAAATCTCATAAATGTCCCTTAAATTATGATATTTATTTTAAATTGTCCTTTGAACAAACTATGTAATTTGTTTTAATCGACTTTTTTCATTAAAATTAACCGATAATTGAGACAAATTCTGTTAATATTAAACATTAAATAATTTAAGAGATAAATTGGGATTATTAAAAGTTAAAGGGTTTGTTGGGCAAATATCATTGACACTCTCTCACATTTGATTGTATTACATGGACACCTCATCACATTTTAAAAATAACATTGAACTCCCTTGACATTTGAAACTTGTAACAAGCAAAGCTGATATCATCAATAATAATTCCTAAAATACCCTCCAAAATTAAGTTTAAGAATCCAAGTAAATATTTTTCTTACCCTATAAATTTACCCAACCTCTCATTTATTTTTTTAATCTATATATTTCATATAAAATCTTACACTAAAATATTTAATTTCCTAATCTATTACATTAATAAGTTAAATTCAATTTATTAAATAATATTTGGAATTATTAGTACAATTTTAAAATTAATCAATTTTTTTTAATCTTAATAATTACCTATCCAATTTTCCAATATTAATTTTATTTTTGTTTATTATTTATCTAATTACATATATTCTTGCTCTTTCCACCCATCACCACCGATTCTGCCACCTACACCACCGCCTAAACCCACACTACAACAAAAAGCATTTTTTGCAACGTTTTTTTTTTTGTGACGATTTTATAATTTTGTCGCAAATTTTTTTTTTTGTAATTTTTTTGCGACGTTTTTTTAAAAACGTCGTGAAAAGGCGATTCATTCCTAATTGTTTTTGGCGGTAGAAATGGTGGGAATTGGCATATTTTTACGACAAAAATTGTTTGTTGGAAATAGTTTTATCTCGTCACAAAAATAAATAATCTAAAATTTAAAGTAAAATAAAGTCTAAATTTCTATTTTGGCAACTTTTTGCGACGTTTTATTAAAAACGCGCGAAAAGACGAATCCCTCCTAATTGTTTTTGCTGGGAGAAACGGCTGGAATTGGCAAATGAAATAAAAAAAATTTTAATTAATTTTTTGTGATGTTTTTAAAAAAATGCCGCAAATAAATTTTTTGCGAAAATAAAAAATTTTAAAAATAATAATTTAATTAATTTTTTGCGACGTTCTTAAAAAAAAGTCGCAAATATATTTTTATGTAAATAAAAAATTAAATAAAAAGTAATTTAATTAATTTTTCAAGACCAATAAATTTTTACATAAATAAAAAATTTAAAAATAATAATTTAATTAATTTTTCATGACATTTTTTGAAAACGTCGCCAACAAAACTTTTGTGTAAATAAAAATTTAAAAAATAATAATTTAATTAAGTTTTTGCGACATTTTTGAAAAAACGTCCTCAATAATTTTTTGCGCAAATAAAAAATTTTAAAAATAATAATTTAATAAATTTTTCGCAACATTTTTAAATTCGTCGCAGAATTTAAATTTTGTAATTTTAAATCAAAATTAAAATTTTAACTATGACGTTTTATTTTTTGTCGCAGAATAATTTTTTTAAAAAACAAAACAATCAAAACGATCTTTCGATTACCCTTCTCAGCGCCACTCTCTCTATCTCTCGACTCCTCCTTTCCATCTCTCTCGATTTCTACTGTGTTGCATTGAGATTGACCAAGATGCATCCCTTGTTGTTGGAATCGCTAGGCAATCGAAGTCTCAAAGTCTCAAGGCAATCCAAAATCGAAGTCTCAAGGCAATCGATTTTGTTTATTTGATATATGCTGGTGTTTTTGTTTCTCAGTTGGGTTTAATCTTATGGTGATCTTCATTTCCTTGCAGGTCTGTAACAGATTCATTTCATCTTCATTTATTTTCTTGTCAGATTTCATGTTATTGATTTGTATTTAAGATTTTCTGTAATTTGATTGCTCTCATGTGGGTTTTGAGTAGTTATTGAAATCTGCTCGGTAAATGCAAAGATTCATCAACTTTGGAAATCAAATTGTTTTGTGCATATGTTTGAGAAATTGATAACTAAATATTGAATTATTTTTAGATGCTTATTTTTCTTTCTCAATTAATTTATTAATAACACATTTAACAATTTGTTGTTCTAGATCTTCTTTAATTTGACAAGATATTACTCAGTAGTTGATTTACATTTTCTTTCTATGGTATTGTGGATTATTTAATGAAGTATTTTGAATTTGTTTTCCAATAAACTTGTGAAGTTTATTTGCCGCCCAAGACAATTGGGGAGAAGTTTGTGTGTATAAAGGGGCATTGGCTCTGTTTATGCTTTTTGGTCCTTGTACCATACATGCTATTGTTTATGCCTTTAGGAAATGTTATGTTGTTTATGTCATCAGAGAGATAAGAAGATACATCAGATAGAATTACATTTCATGGATAGCAGAAGATGAATAATGAATATGTAAAGAATAAGAGGAGTAGTTACCCCAAAAGATGGTTTCCAAAGGATTTCAAATGGATGTTGTATTGGAAATGCACTAGAATCAACAAGATCATTAGAGATGGAGTCAACAAATCTCATACCCCAACTAGAGGAAGACATTCCCAAAATTGCAAAAACTCTTTCTTGATGAAGAGAAAGTCTTAGAGGAAATTAAGGAGAACTCCAAAGGTATTTTCTTCAGTGTAAACAATTAAGATACAAGTATCAAAGCTGCAATGAATTTCATATGGGCTCTGCTATTTTCTGTTTCTTGGAAACTTTCACTATTTGATTTTTATGTAGAGCTAGATGTCATAGTTATGCATTGTTCTATTGTGGACTTTTTCAGCATGAAGCTGGCAGTGTTGCTTTTGATGATGCTCCAAAGAAGATGTCTGACATACAGATGAGAATTGAAACAAAGACTTCAAGTTTAAAAAATATTCAAAATGAAATAGCAAAAAGCAAACTTGACGCAGTGGAAGCTCGTAAACTAGAACAAGTATTTACTTACTTAGACGCGCACTTATAGTTATCAGTGGAGTCTACTTATTTATTTAGATATATCTGATATGGGCAATCTTTGATGTCGTTCTGTNCATTAATAAGTTAAATTCAATTTATTAAATAATATTTGGAATTATTAGTACAATTTTAAAATTAATCAATTTTTTTTAATCTTAATAATTACCTATCCAATTTTCCAATATTAATTTTATTTTTGTTTATTATTTATCTAATTACATATATTCTTGCTCTTTCCACCCATCACCACCGATTCTGCCACCTACACCACCGCCTAAACCCACACTACAACAAAAAGCATTTTTTGCAACGTTTTTTTTTTTGTGACGATTTTATAATTTTGTCGCAAATTTTTTTTTTTGTAATTTTTTTGCGACGTTTTTTTAAAAACGTCGTGAAAAGGCGATTCATTCCTAATTGTTTTTGGCGGTAGAAATGGTGGGAATTGGCATATTTTTACGACAAAAATTGTTTGTTGGAAATAGTTTTATCTCGTCACAAAAATAAATAATCTAAAATTTAAAGTAAAATAAAGTCTAAATTTCTATTTTGGCAACTTTTTGCGACGTTTTATTAAAAACGCGCGAAAAGACGAATCCCTCCTAATTGTTTTTGCTGGGAGAAACGGCTGGAATTGGCAAATGAAATAAAAAAAATTTTAATTAATTTTTTGTGATGTTTTTAAAAAAATGCCGCAAATAAATTTTTTGCGAAAATAAAAAATTTTAAAAATAATAATTTAATTAATTTTTTGCGACGTTCTTAAAAAAAAGTCGCAAATATATTTTTATGTAAATAAAAAATTAAATAAAAAGTAATTTAATTAATTTTTCAAGACCAATAAATTTTTACATAAATAAAAAATTTAAAAATAATAATTTAATTAATTTTTCATGACATTTTTTGAAAACGTCGCCAACAAAACTTTTGTGTAAATAAAAATTTAAAAAATAATAATTTAATTAAGTTTTTGCGACATTTTTGAAAAAACGTCCTCAATAATTTTTTGCGCAAATAAAAAATTTTAAAAATAATAATTTAATAAATTTTTCGCAACATTTTTAAATTCGTCGCAGAATTTAAATTTTGTAATTTTAAATCAAAATTAAAATTTTAACTATGACGTTTTATTTTTTGTCGCAGAATAATTTTTTTAAAAAACAAAACAATCAAAACGATCTTTCGATTACCCTTCTCAGCGCCACTCTCTCTATCTCTCGACTCCTCCTTTCCATCTCTCTCGATTTCTACTGTGTTGCATTGAGATTGACCGAGATGCATCCCTTGTTGTTGGAATCGCTAGGCAATCGAAGTCTCAAAGTCTCAAGGCAATCCAAAATCGAAGTCTCAAGGCAATCGATTTTGTTTATTTGATATATGCTGGTGTTTTTGTTTCTCAGTTGGGTTTAATCTTATGGTGATCTTCATTTCCTTGCAGGTCTGTAACAGATTCATTTCATCTTCATTTATTTTCTTGTCAGATTTCATGTTATTGATTTGTATTTAAGATTTTCTGTAATTTGATTGCTCTCATGTGGGTTTTGAGTAGTTATTGAAATCTGCTCGGTAAATGCAAAGATTCATCAACTTTGGAAATCAAATTGTTTTGTGCATATGTTTGAGAAATTGATAACTAAATATTGAATTATTTTTAGATGCTTATTTTTCTTTCTCAATTAATTTATTAATAACACATTTAACAATTTGTTGTTCTAGATCTTCTTTAATTTGACAAGATATTACTCAGTAGTTGATTTACATTTTCTTTCTATGGTATTGTGGATTATTTAATGAAGTATTTTGAATTTGTTTTCCAATAAACTTGTGAAGTTTATTTGCCGCCCAAGACAATTGGGGAGAAGTTTGTGTGTATAAAGGGGCATTGGCTCTGTTTATGCTTTTTGGTCCTTGTACCATACATGCTATTGTTTATGCCTTTAGGAAATGTTATGTTGTTTATGTCATCAGAGAGATAAGAAGATACATCAGATAGAATTACATTTCATGGATAGCAGAAGATGAATAATGAATATGTAAAGAATAAGAGGAGTAGTACCCCAAAAGATGGTTTCCAAAGGATTTCAAATGGATGTTGTATTGGAAATGCACTAGAATCAACAAGATCATTAGAGATGGAGTCAACAAATCTCATACCCCAACTAGAGGAAGACATTCCCAAAATTGCAAAAACTCTTTCTTGATGAAGAGAAAGTCTTAGAGGAAATTAAGGAGAACTCCAAAGGTATTTTCTTCAGTGTAAACAATTAAGATACAAGTATCAAAGCTGCAATGAATTTCATATGGGCTCTGCTATTTTCTGTTTCTTGGAAACTTTCACTATTTGATTTTTATGTAGAGCTAGATGTCATAGTTATGCATTGTTCTATTGTGGACTTTTTCAGCATGAAGCTGGCAGTGTTGCTTTTGATGATGCTCCAAAGAAGATGTCTGACATACAGATGAGAATTGAAACAAAGACTTCAAGTTTAAAAAATATTCAAAATGAAATAGCGAAAAGCAAACTTGACGCAGTGGAAGCTCGTAAACTAGAACAAGTATTTACTTACTTAGACGCGCACTTATAGTTATCAGTGGAGTCTACTTATTTATTTAGATATATCTGATATGGGCAATCTTTGATGTCGTTCTGTTGCTGATTCTAGGAACCCAAAGGAAATCCCATGGGCCAACACCGGAGCTGAGTACATCATGGAATCAACTGGAGTGTTCACTGACAAAGACAAAGTTGTCGCTCATTTGAAGGTTTATCTTTATGTGACATATCACTTGTGCTAAAGTTTGATGTAGATCTGTTGAATTGTGTACTTTTGGTGTCTCCCCACCATTTAGATGATGTTATATGTGATGTGGTATGTTGGATTATGTAATTGTTTTGCAAATATATGCTCTATTTGGATGCCTATTCTGAAATACTTGGTCTGCATTCGTGAATTAGGATTGTGTTAGTGCTTTACGTTTAAAGTGAATCGACAAACTCATAAGCCAAGTCAAAGTATTGGTTAACCTCTTTGGCATAGATTGTTTTAGTTCTTTTCTTTTTGTTATCTTGTATGTTTATATATTGAGTTGTAGAATAAGGCCTGCTTCTTATTATCATTCATCTTCTTATATTGGAAGATGCTTATTTATTCGTTTTACTAAAGTTTTAGATATGATTGAAAGTATAGGAAATGCATTCAATTAGAACTATACAACAAAATTTGAAGTCTCCTACACAACTATGCAAGTTATCAATGACAGATTTGGCATTGTTGAGGGTCTTATGACCACTGTCCAGTCCATCACTGGTAGGTTTTGTTAGTTGTTTATTGTTAGTTGTTTATTTGTTTGGCCTTTCAAAGAGATTCTTTGTATTGATATTGCTCCATTTTGTTTCAGCCACACAGAAGACTATTAATAGACCATCTTCCAAGGACTGGAGGGGTGGTAAAGCTGCTTCTTTTAACATTATCCCTAGTAGCACTAGAGCTGCAAAGGTACTTGTAAATCCCTGAGGTTGCATTAAGTAATCAAATGATCAATGATGGGCTTCTTTGTGAGATGATTTGTAGGCATGACTTAGCTTTTTTTGACTGAGCTGTGATATCAGATAAACATAGCGATTGTTCATGTATTTTATTTTCCTCTGTTGGGCTTTTGTCTGTAATGGCTGGCTCTAATTCTTGCCCTTTCTTTCCTCTTGAAAAAAACTAATTTTGGAAGGCGGTTGGGAAAGTGCTACCAGCGCTGAATGGAAAATTAACTGGAATGGCCTTCCATGTTCCCACCGTTGACGTTTCTGTGGTTGATCTAACTGTGAGACTGGAGAAGGAGGCTAGTTATGATGAAATCAAAGCTGCTATCAAGTAAGGATGTTGGTTTCGTTTATTTTTCCAGTTGAAAGTAAATCTATAGACTTGTTGCAGAAATACAAACTCTTGTTAATTTTATATATTTTGGTGGACTTGGATTAACTATTAGGCATGGGATGGATGCTCTAGGTCCTGCTAATTATTTGTTGCACTGTGTTTAGTTTGATCTTATTATTTCGGTGCTAGTCATCAGGGAAGAGTCTGAGGGAAAACTAAAGGGAATCTTAGGTTACACTGAAGATGACATAGTGTCCACTGACTTTGTAGGTGACAACAGGTGAGAATGGATATTTCAATTACATGCTTTGTGTTTTGATTATCCTTTCATTACTTGTTCAACTTTGTCCATGAACCACACATTTAGGCATGCTAATAGTTGATTGATTCCTGCTTGTGAAATTTATTGTTGATATACTTTTTGATCATAGTCTTTGGCTTAATTTTTCAATCCTTATGACTTGGGCGAAGAAATTTTTTTTTCAACTTATGCAATTTCATTTTCTTTGACAAGTACATGATCCATATTTTTATGACTTATTAGGTCCAACATCTTTGATGCTAAGGCTGGAATTGCTTTGAATAAGAACTTCGTGGAGCTTGTTGCATGGTACAATAACGAATGGGGTTACAGGTAATCTTGATGCTACTTTTCCTTCTTTGCATCTCCCGTGGCAATTTGAAGTCCAGCCACAAGGTCCTTCTTTATTTATGTTGCAAATCTTATTGAGCGCATATTGCCTCTAATTAGTACATTCTACAAGTAAATACAATGTTATGCAGCTAATGACCTTATTCTTTTTGTGCTGCAGCTCACGTGTGGTTGACTTGGTTGTCCATATGTCATCCATTAATTAAGATAGACTCGAGGTTGGCTGTTGTAATCATCGTTCTTCGCTTTGGCTTGACAAGGGTCATAGTAAGGTATTATGTCATCTCTATGTGAGGAAATGTGTTGGAATAAAATGAATTTTGTTTATTGCATTTATAGTCTACTACTTGTGTGAATCAAATATCTGTATCTTAAACAATTTTAAGGCATAAGGGGGATTTAGATCTCTGCAAGTTTTTCCAACGATGTTTAAGTATGGATTTTCGGGGATGTTCTCATGTTTTCGTCTGGTATTGTAAACCCCACCCTTTTATCTTTATATATGTATGTAGGTTTATGTAGCAAGTTATTATTTCTTTCAGAAACGTTAATATGGAAATTCAAGGAAATAGTAGTTAAAACTTAGTTTAGCTTGCAAATATATGTAATCCTTGTAATAGAACTTGTACCAACTATGTTTGATGTACAAAAGCATGTTGGAGAAGCTTGGGTTGGATTTGGAAGGATTTGGAATGGGTTTGAAATGAAAAATAGAAGAAATAGGCAAATTTGAACAGGACCTACCGGTAGTACGCTGTCCAGTGGATCCGAACTACTGGTAGTCAACAAGTAATNCTTCCTTCCCTGTGGAAACGACCTTAGAATACCACCAAGTAAAACACGATCCATGAAAGTCTCCTTACGCTTGGGGAGCATTTTTGTTCACACACACACACATTTGACATTTCATTCATCCACCATTTCGTTGCCCTTTCTTTTGACATCATCCCAAGGAGAGTGACACTCCCCTTCATCCATATACTATACATGCTAAAAGGTGATGTTTAGAGGTTAGGAAACAACAAGGAATTTTGTCAAGTAGTAGACCGTTAAAAAGTTGGGATTTTTTTGTTTTAAAACTCCATTTTCACTCCATTTACTCCCTTTCTTTCACACCACTCTCACCCCACACCTCTTAGAACCCTAATAGAAAGACTTAGAGAGGAAGAAAGAAGGGGAAAACAAGAGTTCTAAAGGTGATTAAAGATCAAATCTTCTTGTCTTTCACACCAAAACCAAGGAGAAAGGTAGGGGGATTTTCTTCCATTCTTGTCCATTGATGCTAGGGCTAATATAGATGTATTCTTTGACTCTAAATCTTATATATTTGCTATGAAATCATCTTTTCTTGGTCTTCTTGCAATTATTATCATGTTTTACACAAGTTAGGGTTGAATACCCATGAAATCTCTTATTTTGNTTTTTGCAAAGATTACATGTTTTGAACAAAGTTAGGGTTGAATACCCATGAAATCTCTTTTCTTGCTTTAAAACCCTAGTTTTTGGAGAGTGATGGATTTTCTTCTTAAATTCTTCCTTTATGATTGATTTCGAAATGATAGTGCTTTGTGTTGAGTAATAAAATGATGTTGTTGTGATCTCTTGTATTTTTCTCAA
Organism: Ilex paraguariensis; assembly: GCA_963454935.2. Taxonomy (NCBI): domain Eukaryota; kingdom Viridiplantae; phylum Streptophyta; class Magnoliopsida; order Aquifoliales; family Aquifoliaceae; genus Ilex; species Ilex paraguariensis. The sequence continues at coordinate 276,060 of CAUOFW020002558.1, forward strand.
TTGGTTTTGGAATTGTTACATGATAAATTGGGGATTTTTGATANTATTGATTTTGAAACTATAGTGCTTTTTGTTGAGAAATAAAATGATGTTTTTGTGATCTCTTGTATTTTTCTTAATTGGTTTTGGAATTGTCACATGATAAATTTGGGAATTTTTGAGATATGCTTGTAAATTGAGAAATTGAGTTTGGTATTGTATCTCTCATAAGTGTGGGAGGACCATGGGTGGCCTTTGACGAGATATCATAAAGTGGGTAGACGTTATTCATACTTTGTCTGAGTTTGAACTTTTCCTACCACTCATAGTGGGGTTAGTGCTTTGGTAAGACTAAATCGCTATTGCTCACGGGTATCGAGGTGGAGGGTTAGTATACTAATG